>VMKM01003010.1:0-49629 GCA_008360985.2 Macquaria ambigua
CACACACACACACACACACACACACACACACACACACACACACACACACACACACAACCATCGTTTTTTTTGCCATAAATCCTCAGAATCAAGTGTCATTACACCATCTTGAAGCTCATACAGACCATCCGGGAAGTTGTGAATGTATTTGCCAAAAACAGATTTGATCATAGCTGAATAGTCCTGTGCAAGGGTGTCAATGTGAGCTATCTTCAAGTCCGTCCATATAATACTACCCCCTAGTGGTAAAATGAGGAACTATCAAGGCTGGGAGTATAATGCAGTTCAATTGAAGGGGAGCTGCTGTTTAGTAAGACCTTACTCTAGAGAATAAAAAAAATAATAAATAAATAAATACAAAATTCTTTAATAATCAGATAAACTGGTGTATTTGTATAATCTGTAGATTTATCAAAATTATAATAAAACTTAAATACTGCTACTGAGATAAACAATCGATTCTGAAAGTGTGCACTATTTGTAATTGATTTGGACACATCCTTTACCTGGTGAAGTGGTGTAACTGGTCCAGGGTGAGTGCGGCGTAACACCCTCCCCCCTCAGCTGAGCCATTTGTTATCACCTCATGGCTCCTCCAATGCCCCGTGCAATTGGCCGAGCTCCTCCAGGGTGAAGGGTCAAGCCTTTAAAAGGGAATTACTTCATTGACACAATAAGAGATGACAGTTTATTTGACGTCTTACCACCACTTCACTCTCCTCCTACATCCAGCCCTGCCCTGCATCCTAACTGCTCCCCAGGGAGCACTGGATCTGTGTGTGTGTGTGTGTGTGTGTGTGTGTGTGTGTGTGTGTTGTAATTGTATCTGTCTTCATGTGTCTATCTAGTGTGTACCTTTTTTTCTAGAAAAGCTTCTGTGCCTGAAGATAATTGTAACTTAATTGTAATTATATACTAGTATAATCTGACGAGAAAAATCAAGACACTACATTAGGAATTACTGTAGTTATAAAAAGAAAAAGATCGATTATATTAAATGAAAGTGTATTTGTGTTTCTAGTGTTAAAGTATCAGTTAGTACCTTCATATCCAGTGCTCGCAATGTATTCTGTTGTGTGTGCATGTGTGTGTATTTATTACTGCATGCCTGTCAGGTGTATTTAGTATGAATAGACTGCAGATGTTACTTAGGATTCAAGCGCAGTCCTGGCGCCTCTGTTTGTGTGTGTGTGTGTGTGTGTGTGTGTGTGTGTGTGTGTGTGTGTGTGTGTGTGTGTGTGTGTGAAAGAGAGAGGCAGAGAGTGAGTGAATGATTGACACCAGACATGTGTGTCACACCCAGGGGGATTGGGAGAGGCCATGCAGCCAGTCTGGCAGGTCATTATCAGTGTGTCACACGGCGGCGTGACGGCTACTTCCTCTGAGACAAAACACGCCACACTTACACACCACACACCGACTCCTTCTCTCACAGTCATTGAGGAATGCCTATCCAAGCCAATCAATTGGGCGATCAATTGGGGACCAACTGGCAATCCCCTGCAATCAATACGCCCCTTGTTGCATGGCTCAAGAAGTGCCACAATGGCTGTGGCACTTAATTAAGTTGTTAATTGCTGCGTTAAGCTTTCTCAGGTACCCTCCCTAGACGGTAATTGAGAGTGGCTGGACAATTCGGCTATCGGCAGCACTTTGCTAAATTTAATCACAAATCCAAGTGATGGCAAAGGCTGTAATACAACGAGCCAAACAACAGCAACAGTGTCAGTTTACGTGGAGGAGAGACGGCGCAGACTGTGGCAGTGTGACTTCTGGAGAAAAGACATAATGCAGAATCCTGTTTCTGTTCAGCACCCTGTTTACTGCACCGTGTAGACATCTGGATGACATCATGCAGCTGTGCCGGCCAATCACAGTATGAGTTTACACTATTCAGCTTTTTTTGAGATGATGAAGTTTGTTTTGGGCAACATTTTTTAATCTAAAAATGTCCGCCCAGGTTACTGTTGCTGTTTTGAAACTCAACTGTGAACTTTATTAAGCTCCAAAACATCAACAGTAACCTAGAATGAAGGTTTTCAGTACTGGGGGGGACCTTTCCAGTACCGGTGCCACAACAAAATACTGGTGTGTATCTCTGATTACCCACAGGATGGTGGGTAACTACACCCTCAGATTCTGCTAGAAACCTGTCTCTCCTGGCATATTTAAAAAATGCAACAAATGAGGAAACAACAACTGTAGGAGGCGTGTCCTTGTGGCTACATAGTGTGTGGGTCAGGGGTCACGGGGGAGACTGACTGACACTGATTAGAGTCTTTTTTATATAAATTAGAAATTATTTTTTTGCATAACCACTTCCTCTCACTGTCTCAACGTTCCACATTTCCAAAAATTACTTTCTATTGTGGCTACAGTGGAAATGTCTCGGTGCAGTGTCACACTATGTGTTCTCACTTATGCAGAGGAATAATAATTTTAAAAAATCATCAAACTAGAAATGCACAGTGCATTGACAACAGCTTGGAAGTTCAACATGTTTGCATTAAACAGAAATCATGTGTTATTTCTGTCATATCAGTCTGTTGTGTTCAGAGTCACATACATGATCTCTCATGTGTCCATAAAGTCAGCACAAGTCAGAATCAGGTGATGCCTTGTGCCCCATCTGGAGAAAAGAGGTTAAGTTTGAAAAATATATATATTAAAAAAAACAGATTTAAAGAGATGTCACTAAATAAAATCACTGATCAGTTGTGGTTTTCTGGATTCTAGTGTTGTGTGACCTAATATATGCTCTTGTATGGAGTCTCCTTAGATCATTGCAAACAACATGAATTAGCATTCAAATGGATTTCTCCTTTATAGTCATTGTGTAGACATACAGCGTAGCACTGCACTGTCTGATTGCGGTTCTGTTACCACTCATCTAAGATGACTGCATGTTGCCCATGCAGTGCGATTAAAACAGCGGGTCTTCCATTTAAAACAGGTAGCTTTGCCCGTTTTGTGTGTTCTTTACAAAAAGGGTGTAATTTAATGAAATATTGATGTTCGTGCAAGAGCTCTGTGATAAAATCAAACACTCAGCCTCCCACACGGTCGGGGTCTTATTCCTCACTCCTCAGCATGGTGCTTGGTCTGAGGGGGGTGATTACCAGAACTGCCCCCAACCAGGGTGGGGTTACGAGGGAGTCAGACCACTGCTGGCTGGCACTTTTATGGCGTTATTAGCACACGTCCCAGTTTCTCGGTGTTAACGCGCCTTTTGTAGCCTAATCCCATTACTTTCAACACTCAAATGGAATTCGGATGCAATGGTGTCCTCCATTTTAAGAAACGACTCCAAACACAGCAGGCGTCTACATTCTTATCCCTGCTTTGCTGCGAAATTAGAACGGCGCAGGCAGGATCCCGAGAGCGTATCAAATCATCATTACAAAATAGGAGCTTTTACCTCACACACACAGCGCAAACGTTTTCACCGCGGCACATCCACTTCTCCGGCTTCCAGAGAGGCCTGAAAGTGTGCTGCACAGCTCTTCAGAGATTTGGTGAGAAGTGTTGGGGTGTAGTGGAGCAGGAAAAGTGGAAGTAGCAGTGAGACAATGAGAAACAACCACTGCTGCTCTAGGCTCTGTGAACAGGCTTGCCATTGATTAAAACAGCAAGGTGTGCAATAAAGCGCAAGGCGAAGTGTTGCCTTCCATATGGACCCCCGGACCCTTAGGCTCTAGCCACCAATTGGGCCTTTCTGTCTGCCGCTGTTCCCCCTTTCTCCTTTCTGCTTCCCCTTCTCTCTCCCCTGGTCCCCAGATGGTAAAAACAATTTTCCAGCCCTCTGTCTCTCTCTGCCGCTGCCCGCCACTCTGCAACCACAAAGGGCCCTGGCCGTGATTCAACCGTTTACTCCAGTAATTAACAGCACCCATACCACAACAATTACAGTCACTAGGCTGCTACACTCCAAATATACACTCAGACACACACACTCTCAAACACACACGCACACAGTGTCACAGTGTGAATTAGAAGGGAAGGTAATAGCCGGAAGCTGTAAAAATAAAATTAAAATAGTACTAACAAAAAGGTGAGAACAACATGCTGGCACTACAGCAATGATTACCTCATAATTAGACGAGACAAAGCTCTCTCCCTATCTAGTGGCAAAACACTGTAATTACTGCCATGACAGAAAATCAAAGGCTACTTTGTAAGCAGCAGGAGGAATTAACATTTTAGGCCCTGAAGCTGTATGTCCTGATTAGAAACGTATTAAATCAATGCATTGCTAACTGCTGGGCATAAATACGTCCCCCTCCTGAAGGAGCCTATAATTGCGAGAGCAAGAAAAGTGGGTTTCAATTTCACAAGGATGTGGCATTAATCGTAATGGCAGTATTATGTGGCAAACGTACACTCCTTTTGTTATAAGATGATGCACTTAAAGCGGCGCTTTTTTCCCCCCCAATGTGTTTTTGGTTGGAGCGAAGATCAAAGAGGGTTTTACATGAATTGTTGGAGGCCTCTATAACCTAATGTGCCTCTCAGAATGTTGCAATGCACCAAAGCAACAGCATTTGGTGTAAACTCTCTTTATAGGGGACCATCAGCATACTGTACCTTGCTTAATTCTTGTTAACTGGCTGCTGGAAAATACACTGATGATGTGACTGATATGAAACTTAAGAAAAATGCAGTTGATGTCGTCTACGTACAAGTCCGTTTGTTTCTGTGTGTCTGCTTTTCCTGTGCTTTGCTGCCTTTTTCTCCTTTCTGTCAGTTCCACTAATTAAGACTCTGTTTGCCACGCAGGATGTCACTGTAAATAAGAATTTGCTGGTTGAATCAAGGTTAAATAAAAAGGAATTTAATTACTTGATAGCTATCACATACAAAAACAAAATTAGTAATGCAAAAAGCTCTTGTTGAACTGCCGCCCCGTCATGGCTGAGAACAGTATAAAGCCAGTTTTAGCAGTACAGGTACGTGAACTTTACTGCCACATTTACCTTGGAATTTGAATAAATATATATTATTTGCTTTATTTCTCAAATGTGAAAGAAGAAGAGAGGCCACTTTGTTGCTGATCACAAAAGTCAGCTCCTGTTTAAATTTTCAAGCACTGCAGACATTTCACCTTGTCTAATTTCCACGTTGGAGATGTGACTCATGAAAAGCCACATGGGTTGTGACCCACCTAGTTTCTGTTTCTTCCTGTTTAAATTGATAAAAGCTGCCAGTGGGAAAGCCAGCTGATCCCTAGCATCTTTAACATGCCCACAATAGGCTCCTTGGGAATACAACTAATTACTTCACATCTGTATTTATTTGATCCGCGTGGAATTCTCCCTTCTGTCACCAGTGCCGAGCTATGCCAGCTTGGACTAACAGTGATTTATCTAAGTGACACTTCTGGCGCAGATTCACATCAAAGCAGCGCCAAAATCAATGGGGGAAACATGGGGAAGACGGGGAGGAGGAACTTTCTTCTTTTTTTTTTCCCCTCAGCAAAACTGTCATGCATAAAATCCACCAGCATAAATAAAACACGCCTGCGCTTGCAGGTTTGCTGAATCAGATAGTGTGGAAATAAGATACAAGCTGTTTGTTAATGGTAGCTTAAAGAAAGACTTTCACAACTACAGCATCTTTTGGGAACTTTAGTCCACAGTGTGACACACCAGCTCTGATGGAGAGGATGAGCCAACTTCATGCAAGAGCAGCTTCTAGTGACCTCTGTTGTACACTGAGTAAACTGCAAACAGCTCACCCTGTTGTGGACTGATGGGGCCCAGTGCAGGGAACCAGCTAGTTTAAAGGACTGCGAGTCTGAGCTGCATAACCAACACATTTGACATATTTAGAAGACAAAAACCACATTCATGTCAGCTTCTGATCACTACTTCTCATGCACACATATCATCCAAATTAAAGCAAATAAAATTACCCTGGAAGCCTGTTTTAAGTTAATGAAAACGGTTTGATAATTAATAGGTTTAGGTGACTAAAGCCTAAAGCCTGCTAGCGGCCCCTAGAGGTTGCAATGTTCATTACACCATATCAAAGCGTTGGACTGAATAAACAACATACTAATTAATTATTCATTGTTAGACCCTTGGAGCTAGTAGCAGGTTTAAGGGTGGCAAATGAAAGAAAGGTCATTTTTCTGACCAAATTAAACAGCATAAATTTCTTAGTAATCTGCCCAGGTGATTTTGGAATACATTTGGAAGAGAATGAAGGCAGTAAAGGTTTGATCCTTGGACTGGCAGGATAAATCTGAGTGTGAAAAAATCAGTTCATTACCAATGAGCTACTGTAACACCCAACTGCCTCAGTGTAGTTGCTCAGTGGCCAACAGAGGACTGTGGTTGTACTGGGCAGGAATGAAGGTCTATAACAGTGTGAGTTTCAGTAAGGCATTTCTGAAATAGAGAGGCAAAATTACCCTGGTTAAATAAAGGTTAAAGGGCTAACCAGAATTATTAGAATCTATCATCTGGTGAACATGAACATCCACAACTAATTCCATGATAATCCAGCCAAAGCTGACATTTTGTCCTGAGGATGTTGCCAGAGTTTCCAAAATGCAACAGGTTCATCCTCTGGGGAAGCTCATTCGGCTCATTTTGTGGTTATTTTTATCATTTTGATACTTCTTGTGTACAAGTGGATCGCTGTGCAAATGAGTCAGAAAAGTTATTAGCAGACATCCTCTGGGGACCATGAATATGCATATAATTTTTCACAAAATGCCTGGACATTATGTTTTTTTGATGTTATATTGTGGTACAACTTTGACCTTCTTTGGTGAGCATGCATGAATCAGTATTTACTGTTAATTCCCACTAATGTAATCAATATTGGTCACTGAAAATAAAACACATTTTGTAAAAACTGTTCATTTTTTCTTAAAGTTGTGACCCCCGAAATGAAGCAAAAATCAGAACAAGTAAACACAATGTTGTGTAAAAGAAATGTGTATTTTCTTTTGTTTATGCTTTTCAAAATCTATCTCTATCAGCCCATTAAAAAACATTGTTGTTTTCATTTACATATATCAAGAGAAATGCAGCACTAAAGCAGAAAGTACTGTCCGACTCCCTTGATGAGTTACCGTCCCAATGAGCCCTCGGGTATCGTGAAACATCTCAGCATGAGGCGCTGCAGCCTTTACACGCCGCTTCCCTCCAGACAACAAACAAACTGAGGTCTCAATAAATAAATAAAAAAATCTCTGTATCTTCACAACCTCAGGCTTGAAGGTGATGGCTGCTCCCGGCAAAGCATTCATATAACTATATAGCTAATTTAAAACAAATTTACATCATAGTGTTGATTATTTAAACACAACTTGGAAAAAACAGGACTTTTAACTTCTTAATTATTCTTGTTCACACTGCATTTCCCATGCACACAGTCGCCTTAAGTGCAAATAAAGCCTCCCATCTGTTTGTAATTACAACTACATAATTTCAGTCATTGGGGCTAATCATTTTGACTGCACATTCGATTAAAACTAGTGCAGCAATGGTGCAAGTTTGAATTTCTGTGTTAAAGCTTTTGTGCTACATGCAGATGTGAGTTAAGGTCTGGCTGCAAAAGAGAGACTGAAAATGTATAAAAGCTTATGTAGGCCAACTGGCTCAATACCAAATCCTTTATAGCCCATTTTCCATGAGCACGTAAAATTACACCACTGCTAGAAAGCTTTTCCTGCTAGCTTGTGTGATGCTTTTTATTTGCCTAATCCCCAAATTAAATGATGTTTGACGCAAGAAATTTTAAACCTCTTGTCATCAAGCCTCTGCTCTCATCATGTCTTATTTCCCTGTGGTGCCCATGGAATAGGACAAGCAGGCTGCGTGGCAGGCTACTTCAATAAAAGGAGTTGAGAAACGTCATGTAACATCACTTTACTGCGTCTCTATGTAAGCTAACGACATTATGAACCCCGGGGCAATGGTGAAAGCTAATGATGGGAGGATGATGGCAACGCAATGTTGCCATAGAAGCCAATTTCCAGTGGCTTGCCAGATGTTAAACATCTAAATGTGCATTGATCAGTGACAGGATAGCCCATAGAGATTTCTTCATTTGCCCAAAAAGAAAACAAGGTTTGACTGCGTCCCTCTTCAGTTTAGCAGGAACTGAGCAGAGCATAAATGATATGATTTGAATTAATTACATATGTAAAAACATCTAGTCTCAATTAATTCTGTTAGCCTGCAACATGATTCCACTGGCAAGGGGTGGATTAGGTGGTGTAATTAACAGGAAATGCATCACAATAATAACACACACACACACAGAGAGAGAGAGAGAGAGAGAGCAAACCCTAATTAAAAAGTGATCAGCATTCCCAAACAGATGACAGATTTAAAAACTGTTGGCCTTGTATTAAAAAAGACAAAGTTTACAGTAGTGCTGAAATGATTGTTTATGATTAATCGATTAGTCGGCCAACTAGTAATAAAAAAAATATAGATATTTTTATAACTGATTAATCATTTGCAGTAAATTATCTAGGAAAGTGCCAAACATGATCGTCTCAAATGTGTGAATTTGATACTTTTTTCAGTTTCATATCATTGTAAATTGAATATATTTGGGTTTTGGGCTGTTGGTGATCTGACCTTTGCCATTTTCTGGCATTCTGATCATGTGGCATTTTGTAGACTCAATCAATCAATCAATCGAAAAAAACAACAGTCAAATTGAGTGAAAATTTAAATAATGTTAGCTGTAGCATCTTATTCCCTTTGACTCAATATTGTATCATCATCAGTTAATCTAGAAAGCGTTTTGAGCTTGTGTGTGATATAAGTAAGCTAGCTCATTTGCTAATATTTTACCCAAATACAGTAAAATAATAAAAAATAAATAAACACACAGTAACAGGAGGAAACATCAGTAGTTACTTATACTTCTTTGCCATTCACAGTCGGTACATATGTTTTCTCACATCAGATAAAACTTGTTTTGAAGCTTAAATATCATCTCCCGAAATTGTTTTCAGCGGTCTCTTTTCTACTGCAGGTCCCTGGAGGAACTACTACTCATCATGTGACGTGGAGCAGAGTTTCACCAACGCCTGCTGTGGTCTGTTTATCTGTAGCTCTGATTCAGCAGCACTGATTTATAGCAACAGTTGCGGTGCTGAAGAGAGATTGCTGAATCTTCCAACTCTGTGAAGTTGGCTAGTTCAGCAGCTTGTGATCAGTGCTGAGTCACACACATAATGCTGCTCTGCTGCCCTGCATCATGTATTCATTTGGTTTGGCGGAGTATTACCTGCGCCAGCTGACATCCTGCTTTGAGGCGCTCACAATGACACATTTTCATGTCATCCTTTATCAGCAATCAAAGGTTATTCACAACTACAGCTACCCTGATCTTTGAAAATAAATCAATAACATCATGTTTATCTACTCCCAACTGAGTCCAGACCGGCGAGACTGATAACAGCAGGTCTAGTTACTGTCAAACTGATTTTCTCAGCTACACAAAAGATGACAACCAAGTGACAGGGCCTCGCCCAATAAACACGAAACAAGCAATTAACCCAACTATCACCCTATAATCATGAATCAACTGTGGAGCTAGCTGGTTCCCGCTTTGCTAGCAATCGTCCCCATTTTGGCAGCGGAGCCTTTTGGAGGGAAAACATGGAACATCTGGTGGAAGCAGACAGGGGCTGGCGCTACACGATGGGAGAACAAGTGCCTGAAAGCTTCATTATGTCCCAGCTGTTGGGCTTGCTGTTGCCCTCAGCAAAAACAACCTCGGCAGGATGATGTTCCTGGCAAATATGCTGCAGATTATTTGAAGCAAGACCTTTTTTTTTTTGTAGTGTTTTGCAGGGAAACGTGAGCAGGAGCTATGGGTGATGGTGTTGTGGTTTTTCAGTGTGAGATGTGTGCATGAAAGGGCTGAGCTTTTAAGGAAGCAATACCAACATGTAGCTCAGCATGGACACCCCGACAAGGGGAATCTCTCTTTGAATTTTTTCTCTCAAGGTTTCTTTCTGTCTTTCTTTCTTTCTCTAATGAGTTTTCCTTTGTTTTTCCTGCAGTTGGGGGTGGGTCAGGAGCCAACGTCGTGGTCCTGTTATGCCCACTGAAACATTGCACCATAGCTGTGTGATATTGTTGGGCTAAACAAATAGTCCTGACTTGACTAAAAGATCTTAAACTACTTTTTAGACTTGTAATCTTAATTCTTACTTAATCTCTTCTTCTGGTGCAAGTTATCACATGTGGGCTTTGTCTAAAACCACTACCTTGAGCTTGGCTCTAGGGATGGCGTGTGTCAGTCGGTCCACCACTTTGATCCCAACTAAAATATCTTAACAACAATTGGATGCATTGCCGTGAGATTCAGTACATTCGTGCTCCCCTGGGGACGAACTGTAATAACTTCTCATCAAGCTTCTTATCATCAGGTCAAAATTTAAGTTTAATTACCTGCAAAATTAATGATATTCCCATCAGCCTCAGCTGTACTCAGCTGTTTAGTGCTGCTTAGCAAATGTTAGCATGCTAACAGGCTAAACTAAGACTGCGTACATGATACACATTATACCTAAACACCAGCATGTTAGCATTGCCATTATGAGCATGTTAGCATGTTGAAATTAGCATTATTAGCTCAAAGCACCGTCGTGTCTAAGCACAGCCGCATAGAGCTGCTAGCATGGCTGTAGACTCTTCAGTCTTGTTTTGTTGTGCATAAAACAGATGATTGACAGGTTATGATTCACCTTTAAAGGATATCTCAGCCACAGTTATGTGACACCACACCTGCCAGTGATGCCACAAAATGATTGATTGATAAGCATCTGAAATTTACTGCTCACTACTTGAGTAAACTATTGCTTATGTATTATGTTGAGAACAGTTAGTGAGCGAACAAAGTGTTTTTGGACACAGCGTGGAGCCAGGCCAGGTGTTCAAAGTTCGAAGGTTGCGATGTGAACCTTCTTACCTTGTTTCCCATTTCTAACTTTTCTTATTTCCTCTTCTTTCCAGCGCGGTGCTGTACCGGCAGCAGCAGAGCCCGCTCTCTCAGGTTGGACAGCTTGTTCAAGTCGAATGCTATTAGTTCTAGGTCAGCGCCTGGGCTTTCTCTACACCCCAACAACACCTTTTCACCAGGCAGGGATTCCAACCACCATTAATCAGAGTGGTGACAGCCCATGGATGTCAGTAAATATGTTTCCCTCACTGCCTCTTTTTCCCACCACTTTCCTTTCCCACTTTCTCTTTTGCTCCTATGATTGTTCTTTCCCCCTGTTCTTTGGGGTTTAATGTTGACCTGTTCTTGCTTTGATCTTTATTATTAATATCAGGATTCAACAATGGAAGCATTCCACTACACATTTAAGTTACATAGTTTTAGGTGCATGCTTGGTTTTGGCAGGGAGAGAAACTGAGAACATATTGACAGAAAAGGAGCTCCCCAAGGAGCAGAAAATTGCTTCGAGGGGCAAAATTAAACTCTTTTGCTTGTTCCCTGTTACACCAAACATTCCCTTACTTGCATTTGAATATTTTATACGCATGTTTTTTTGCACTGAACATAAGTGTTGGCCAGGTGCTTATGAATGTTGTCGGAACAAAACGTCTACTCAGTGGAGATGGTGTGACAGTTTTCTCTCCTGCATGGGTGGTAAAGCTGACAAGAGGAGGATGAGTGTTGGCTAGCATAGTGACTGGTGTGTGTGTTTCTGTGTGTGTGTGGGTGGGTGTGTGTGAGTGGGTGACATGCAGGCGGAGAGCCAACGGCAGCCAGTTGGAGAAGTGGGTGCCCATCTCGGTTGGCATGCAGGGCCGGGTACCTGCTGCTGTCCAGAGACAGCTGTAATGTAGCCACCCATGGCCGTGCAACCAGGTTGGTGGCTACTGAATGCTGATAATGCTGCAGTCTGCGCTTTTCTCTGCCTGGCAGACGGAGCTGCGACCAACCAATGACAGGCATTCCTCATGAAAATAACTCCGGCTGGAGCCAGAGAAGTAAACAGAGAGCAGGAAAGAGCAGAAAGAGAGTTTAGACGTGGCAGAGAAGGGGAGAGATGAAGAGATAAAGAGAGATAGAGTGAGAGGGAATGGCACGAAGCGAATGGTGACCTTTGCAAAGATGGATTTGTTTATCTACAAATGTTCTCGATGTCAACACCTGCTCCAGAGTGACCTTCACGCCGAGACAGAGCTGACGGCGCTCATCTGTTCATCTCAAGTCGTATCAATTCAGCAGACAGCATGAGCCATGTTTCCTCTGTCTCTGTCGATGCACGGAGCCCTTTCATTCCACTGCATGCAGTTCATTTAATCACTATTAGGTGTAATCATGTGGGCCTGTTAGTAACAGGCTCGTGGTGATAATTCTTCACTTAATTTATAGGTTGGAGTGATAAATGCAGGAGACGCTCTCTGTTGTTGTAGAAAGATACTCTGTTTAGTAATCTCTATATTGTTAAATTAGTTCAATATTTGTGCAGTGATTGAATCTTCAGCTGTCCTACTTTTGTACACGTGTGTGTACGCACAAACATGAAGACACCTCTTCAATACTACTGAATCTCTGTCCTGTTACTGTTACATTAAAGTGATACAAGTAATGGTCTAACATTAAAACTAATATTAGAGTGGCGTCCTGGTGGCCTAGGGGTCTGAGGTGTTGACACTATCCCTTGTTAGAGTCCGGTCAGAGAGCTTTGTTGCATATCATCCCTCCTCTCTCCCCCCTTCGCTTCCTGTCACCTCTCTAGTCTCCACTATCAATTAATTATTGCATTATTGGAATCATTGCAACATTAAACCTGCCTTCCTCGTGTCAATAGAGTTCACTTTGTATTGGGCTCATCAGTAATCCCTGCAGCCAGCAGATGGCAGTGTTGAACTAAAACAGTTGCTGGGTGACTTCTACTATCAACACAGGGACAGCAGCCTGCACACAACACCCACCAAACCAACAAGTGAGACGATGTCTTCAATTAGACCAAGAATCAGTTGAATGAATTATGGTGTTACCTGCATGGGAGCATTTATGTTTAACTGAAAGTGATAAAGAATAAACAGACACCCATTTAGTCTTGGGCGCACCTCCTCTGTGACATGAGCTGTGTGCACACCACTACACAGTTCAACCAAACAATGACAATAAACTAGTGTTCACATATTACAGTAACGCTAGTATGGTTCTATTCATAGTACAATGTGGGCAGTCATGAGGGTTTTAACAGGTATAGAAAATGTTAAACATTAAAATGATTACAGAGCATAATGCTGTTAACCTGAACCTAACCCTCTTGCTCTTCACTCATTTTAAAATGGTTTGTGTCTGGATCATATGAGGCCATGATTTATATATGATTTTAAGTGCAGCTCATTCAGACAGGACCACTCCCCAGTTAAACCCCCCCCAACAAAAAACAGTGTCTGCTATCTGATATCATCTACTGTATGATTGTGATTTATTGCCTAAAACCATGGACATGATCCATCCAGCTCTTCCTTTAGTTTAGTGCATTAACCTGAAGCTATTTTATATTTCCTATCTTGACGTGTGCTTCAGAAGAACATGACTTTCTAATTAAGTAAGTTTAAGTACATTAAAACATATTAGTCTTACTAAGTGTTTACCAAAAAAAGCTTCATACCTTGTTAATGTATATATGTTTCCATAACTCGTAACCTGCCTAATATAATATCTAATGCTTTGAGGAACAACTCTGCCTCCTATCCATTTTTATTGGAGCCGTTCCAGATTTGATGCGCAAGTGCACATATACAGTCTCAATCAATGATTCATATCTGCCCTGCGTTTCACTCTCCTGCAAACCACAGATTTAATTATTAAATGCTTTTGTTGTCTGGAATGAGGATCAGGCAGCTCAGCTCTGACGGCAGGAGACTGTGGTGGAGACATAACGTAAAGCTGTCTGTGCAGAAGTTGCTGCTTCAGCCTTTGATGCCATCAAACAATGATATTTTAAAGAGAGAACCAGATGAATGAAACCCCACCTGGCTTTGATCCTGCCACCCTCTCACTTCAACAATTGATTCTCTCATGCACCCAAACTATTTGTCACCATAGCGAAGTGGTTTATGAAGTGCCCAGCAGGTTGTTCAGGCCTCTTTACCTTAAGGGCATCAGAACAAAGCCTGCATTCATATTCAAAAGCCATGTCGTGCCTCTGTGACAGCACAAACGGTTATGGTTTGCATCAGCTTGTAACGTAGCATTAAGTGAAGAAACAAGAGAGCGTCTGCTTTGGGACTGTAATTACTGTTTCTGTCTGCTTCTGAGGACAACGCCAAACTATCCACCACAGACTAGGAAATCCCCAAACTACAGAAGAAGACACAAATGTCTTCAGAGTATGGAGACCTGTAATAACTGCCTTTAAGTACATATAATGCTAACAAACCTTGTTAAGCTATAAAGTCAAGTTAGCACGGTAATTCTGATTTCTAATGTTGAATTATTCCATGAATTATGCTCAATAAAGTGAATCAGACTGAATACAAAAATAACCTCGACAGTTACCGAAATACAGATGTGGTTTGACATTTAAGATTTGTACTAGCCAGCTTCAGTTTCCCTCTTTCATGGCACGTGGGCCCCAGTATCACCACAAGATATATATTTTATTCATAGACCAACAGTAATAAACAAAAATATAAAGCATCACATCAACTTTTTTATAGGCAGAGAAAAATAAAGGGTATAATTTTATACAAGACATCTAAAAAGACCAATTCAGAGCACAAAAAACATAAATCACAACTACTAATAACGATTACAGTGAACAATTTAAACAAGGGGAAGAAGCACAAGCATTATAACTTGAAGAGCGTATAAAAATGACAAATGTGCTTGCAAAATATTCCCTACTGGGTAATTACATTGACCGCGGGGTTAAGAGTCCTTTAGGATCAGGACTGCTGCGTTCAAGGACACTAGAAGCTCTACAAAGAGCTGTCAGATTGGTAGATACTACTGTTTCTGAAACAACCCCACACTATAAGTTGAAGGTTTAAAAGTCATCATCATTGAACAGAAATCAAAATCTACCAGCTTTAAGAGTAAAATCGTATGGCTTTGTGGTTCTCTTGACTCCCTAAAATGTTAAAGATTAGCACCACATCAAAAGCTGGGTTAATGTAAATAAGTACTGTAAAAAGATTCCAAATATTGTCCGTGTGCACCCACTGTGTCTTTGTCTAGTGTTACAGAACCAGAAGGAAATCGATCCACTTCCATCACAGTGGGTGGCTGAAAGGAAACGGGACCAAAGCTAAGACTATGCTTTCCTATTCCAGCAATAGCTTTTTTCCAACATTTTTTAATTTTTTTTTCTTTTTTGATTTTTGAGCTTCTTTTTTTGTTCTCCTGTTTACAAAACCACCAACATTATAAAGGTTAATGGTGACATTATAACACATATATGTACTACATGTACATAGACCTAAAAAAAAAAAAATGGGGACATCAGATTTTGAGAAGCTACTGTTATTTACATGCCTCTATCTGTCTAAACATTTCCCTTTGTAAAAAGCTGTGCTTTGTACTGAAACTGCCTCGTCTTCGCAGGTAGAAAAATACAAGGTTAGTATCCCCAGACCTGCTATAGCAGTATTTTCTGTCATGTCATGCAAAAACACTTGTCACCACGTCGTCACCTTGTTGTCCTACAAAAATAATTGGTAGCAAAATAGACTTTAAAGTCTCGAGAGTCATGCATCTGTCCTTTTCACTGGTTTCTGTACATAATTCAGCTGTTTTCTTTTACGGTCCTGAGTGTGCAAAAAGTCAATATTACTGATGGCTAAAAATAAGACCAATGTTATGGACTGCTGAGAGAGAAAATTAAAAAAGCAAAGGCATCTTCCTGCTCTCTTTACACAGCCTTCTGCAGAGTCCTCATATCACACACACGTATTCCAACTACCTTTTGTGTGTTCAATTTGTAATTTAACTAAAACTTTGCAGAATATGTGAGATGTTTTCAAGTTCTGTGTAAATGCCTACTATATACTACCTATGACACAATACAATGCTGCAAAAGTATTTTGCAAATTGGCAAAGCTTCCTGAAATCAATGCAGGATATATTTCATATAATCCTCTGACAAGAACTAATGCAGCTGTGAACCACAACTGCCACTGAATGTACTTTGCCAACATCGCTTTACTAGAATATTAACATTTTACAAAAGTGCATCCTCCTCCTCATGACATTTGATGAATGCCATTATCTTTAAGTACTTATATATGGGTTTAAAGAGTTGTACCTCCTGTCTGCTCTACGGTATCCTGAAGCCTCAGACTGCTTTGTCAGAGTAATCTGGCCCACAGCTCAAATCAAAGTGTATGCTTTAGTTTTATCTATAGTTTAACTGATTCCTTTCCTTTTCGTTTGTTTCTGTCTGAAACTCAAATGTTGGGTTAAAAAACATGTTATTTGTCTTTTCAGTCACACAGGCTGCAAAAAATGACAGTATGAAAACCCGAACAAACATTTGTGCTAGACTTACAGTATATTCCTTCACACAGTTTACAAATGGTGGTTGAACATTTCCATTATATTATCACTGGGTCACATTTGTAAATATCTTCATAACCTATCAAATGCCCAAATAAAGAGAAACAAAGTCAAGTGAAATGCATTTAACATGATCTTACACATGCTTTACAAAATTGCAATTAATGCTTAAAAAATGTAATTCATTCTTGAAATCCACTTTAACATCTGTACAAAAAAATCATGAAAAATAAGGAAAGAAAATAAGAATCTCTTAATTGAAAAATAAAAACAAAAAACAAAAAAACCTTCCTCCCATAGCTACAGCCTTTCTGGCACTTGGATGCCAAATATTTAAAAAATTGCCTTTAAAATAATTCTGGACAAAATGTGGAGATCATACTAACATGGTACTGCTTTACTGCACTTGTCCCCTTTTGCCACAAACAACATGTATATAAAAAGTGCTACTGACAGCTGGTGGGGAGGAAGGACCATGTTACAGATTGAGGATTGGCTGAATGGGGGGGGGGGGGTTTCTTGTCTGCAGTCTGTGTGTTTTTAGTCACTGTCAGGAGACGTGGTGCACAGGAAGTGGGTGGATGAAGGTTTTCCCTAAGAGACGCTGGAGCAGCGGATGCTGGGGGAGCCCATTTGTGTGAGCACCTTGTCGAGCCACTGCAGGGGGCCGTTCAGGTGCAGCTCGATCCAGCAGGGGGTGCTGGTCACTGTCTGTCGCCTGGGAGAGACACAAGGAGAGCAGAGACAGATGTTAAGTACGCAGAGAGAGCAGGACTTGTGTGAGTAAACTTACAAAGTCAAGTT
The DNA here is from genome assembly GCA_008360985.2 of Macquaria ambigua. Classification (NCBI taxonomy): domain Eukaryota; kingdom Metazoa; phylum Chordata; class Actinopteri; order Centrarchiformes; family Percichthyidae; genus Macquaria; species Macquaria ambigua. Next base: position 17,317 of record VMKM01003010.1, read on the forward strand.
TCAGCAAAGTCAAACTACTCTACTTTCATTTAGCCCCTGTGTAAGGCAGACGCAAGAAGCTGGTCTCAGCAAAAAAAGCATAAAAAACTTTCTGTGAGTTACACTTTTAACACGTTTTAATGCCAGTTAAGTTAATTTAAGGTCAGTTTAATCTCAAATAAGCCTAGAACAGCCCACTCTTTTCTATTCATGTGACATTTTGTCACTTGGGATTGGAAACCCTAAGATCTGTAAGATCTATATTTCATGTCTACAATCATTCTGTTTTAAATGGGTCTATTTTATCAATGTCTCATCTACAATAGTGATTGATAGTGAGTTTAGCTGAATCACAATAAATGTGATGACCTGAGCCAAAACGTGCTAGCCTCTTTGTCTCTCTGGAGTTCAAATAATGCTTAAGAGAAAATGTCATTTCAGTATCATAGTGAAACCGAAAATAGGAAGTTTAGTTTCATAAACATGTGTTACTTTTGTCCTATAAACCTTAGGATATACAAAGTGATGCTAAGGTTTCTCCACTCACATGTTAATAATTTATTTCTTTAGTTCTTGATTCTTCAAAACCTTCAGAAGAGACGGTATAAAAAAATCTTCTCCAGACATTCAACCTCTTGATCTCCATATCCTTTGGCTCTTCCCTGATTCCCTACAGCCTTCATTCAAAAACCCTTACTGCTTTTCCCAGAAAGGGGAGGAGAGGAGAGGAATGTGTGAACAAGTGTAAGTGGAGTTAAGTGACAGCTCTTATGCCTAAAGTTCCTGGTGAAAGCTGAACATCAGCTGCAGAAAACACAGACACTGTATAACAAAATGCAGTTTGTATGTGCTATAAAAAGAGGGGTTAGATTTCCAAAAAGATTCTGGTTTCAGTGTGCCTCCCCCGGTGATAACCCTGTCGTTTTTGCCTCTGTGCTCGGCCACTGACTCCTTTGTGTTCTGCTTTTTGTCCTGACAATTCACATTTGACACTAGAGAGTTGCGTGGAGTGATGTGTGTGGACACGGCAGCAGGTTTAAGGGAAAAGGGAGGCTGTTTTTTTTTTTGCAAAACTGAACATTTCATTTGGTTAAAAGTTTTGGGGCAGCTTGAATGAGCTAAGTAAATAATAATAAAATAACTAATACCATAATCGCTCAGTCAATGCCAACAACAACAGCAGGCAAAATGTATCCTGTATGTTGTCATCCATCTAATTTATGCATTGGCAAGCCAGATGAACATAGACACTTGCCAGCTGCATGATTTCCCTCTGGGTTCTACGGTTTCTTTCATGAGTACTGAAAATAACCTTCTGTCTCAATATATTAGGTGCCACAATTATAGTTTTTGCAAAATCTTTCATTCATCTTTACATTTATCTCAGGGTTCGTACAGCTTTTTAAGAGTAAAATTCAAGCACTTTTCCAAGCACTTTCAAGGTACCTAAACCAAGATTTTCCTGACTCTTGAAGCCTTTATCGTCACATCTAAATTGTTACTATAAATGCCAGGAGACAACAAACAAATATGACTACGGGATCGTTTAATTTCAAATATTAAAAGATTTTTGGTTTTCATGAGTGATTGTGTAATAATGAAACACCAGATTATGTTGAAAAAATTAAGCATTTTCTAAGGAGTATATTCGAATTCAAGTATATTCCTAACCTTGAAAACATATTTTCCAAACTTTCAAGACTTTGTACAAATCCTGTTACCTGTTTAAATTTTGTTATCTATTTTTTAGTGAAATAAAAAAGAACAGGTAACAAAAGAGTTAAAATAAAAACAACAGTCAGCGTGGGAAAAGACAGAGAGAGTGAGGTGTGGGTGGAGGTAGAGGAGGAGGAGGGCCTGGCGAGTCCAGTAACCTGAATCCTGTTTTTAAGTGTCTCCACATGTCAGCATTTGGTCTGGACAGGCCTGGTGAGCAGTCGCTCACAGCACAAAGGTTTCCCCCCCCTTGAGGAAACCTCCTGCGCAGAGCCAACTTTCAGCCAATCATCGGGTCCCCTTTTCTTCCGTCTCCTCCTTTCCTACTATCAGTGAGTCAGACTGTGTGGAAAACAGGGAGGGGATGGAAGAGGGAAAGTCTGACATCTCTTTTTGACACAGCACATGTGTGTTTGTTTAAAAATAGTCTGGCGTGCCAACTGGGGCCTGTTTCTATTGATGAGGGCTCGGCGACGTCATACACCGGATTCACCAGAGTGTGAGCAGATGCCTGGGAGCGGGGGCGGCTGGATTGTGGGATGTGAGTCACATTCTGTTTGTTTCTACTGTCTGCGTTTACATAAAGGCTTGCTAAGGACTTGATCTTTGCAAAACAGCGCTTAATATGTTGCTGACGAGTTGGTTGAGGGTTTTATCAGCTCTGCAGTGGTTGGGGTTTACCATTTAGGAAATGAGCGTGTGGTTGTCATTAACCCAAAGCTGATCTGTGAGTGCAGCTTACCTGTACTCGGCTCCCCAGCCCTTAACGAAGCTCATGCGGATGGTGCACATCCTGGTGAGCTGGTACACAGCCTCAAACCCCTGGTTGACTGACTGGGCCAGCAGGGCCGCAAACTCCTGGTTGTTGAAGATCTTCAGGTTACATCCTAGAGGGAACGAACAAGACACAACAACGTCAGGTCACAATCACTGTATCACTGTATCTAGAGATGTACATAAGACAGGCTTAAAGAGAAACTCAGCCGATTTTACTTATCAAACTCTGTTTACAGGCCTTTGGGAGTACTACTGCATGTGTGAAAATTCACATCTGTAGGAGGTGTGTGTTTGTCAGCGACATCCGCTACTGCAATTTTAGATTTCTGCCCCAAAGACTACACTCAGCTGTGAAAGTTAGGGACAACATATGGGAAAAGGTACATACATATCTGCAAACCAATGTGTTATTTCTGTGTATGCTGGCCTCTGCCTTTTTGGTAAACGTCTGTATTTATGTAGAGCTTTTATCCAAAGCGCCATTCACCCATTCACACACACACAGAATGGACAAAAGGAGCTGGGAATCAAACCGCCAACCCTGTGATTAGTGGACGACCCACTCTATCTCCTGAGCCACAGCTAGGCTCCTCTCCATTCCAGTTTTGCCTTTCGGTGTTTCTTTCCATCTGCCTCCCTCCTTCTCTCGCTCTCTGTTCTGTCCTCTCTCCCCCTTTCTATGTCTCTCTCTGTCCCCAACTTCCTCTCTCTGTCTCTGTCAGCTTGACACTTACCTGGAGGGATCTTGCAGACTGTGGCAGGGTGCCAGCCGTAGCGTTGGTTACAGTTGGGGCTCTGGACAAAGATGGCGCTGTCGCTGAGACACTCAGCAAACACTTCTCCTCCGATGTAATACAGCCGGACACCGCGGCCTGGAAGAAAACAGAGACAGAACAACAAACTCGTCAGATAAAACTCATGTCACAGTGAAGACATGAGCAGTAGTTGCTAATGTAGAGTAATGTCCTATTTGGAATTGGCATAAAAAAGTGAATAATCGTATGTGCAGAGCAGATCTAAATGGAGTCCTACCAATATGTCTGCGTGTTAACTCCACAGCTGCGTTGCGGTTGACGTTGGACAACAGGCCCAGGCAGAAACGCTCTGAGTTGGAGGGGTCCGTGAAGCCATCCACTGTCAGCGAGGGCTGTGAGGCGTGGAAGGTCTCTCCTACTCGCTGGTTCAACTCGTAGTAGGAAATAGAGCACCAGAAGGCCGGCTCACAGTATGTCACTGGTTGAAGGTCTGACACATAGAGACGGAGAAAGATACAGTTCGCTGCTTTCATCAAACCAAAATGGAAGGTAAACAGAGAGACTAGAGAATGGGGTACAACACTGTAGCTAGTAGGATGACTGTGAATAGACTGAAATGTGCAGATCAAATACTTGAAATAATACAGAAGAAAAGAGACAAACAGCAACAGGAGACAGAAGTCAAAGTTAACAGGATAAGAAGTGGGTGCAAATCAGAGAAATGGCCAGAAAACAGAATAGATGGGAGGCAAAGCGGGTGAAATGTGGGGAGAAAAGGGGCTGAGGTGGATGTAGAGGGGGAAGAAAAACACTACCAGAGAAAACATTCGGCTGAGCTTGCGTCACAAAATGTCAAACCCATACGCTGTTTCCCAGAAGCTTTTACCAGGCAAAATGTGGAAACTCAACCCTCACTGGTGGGACGCTTGAGCCAAAACGGTCAAATTACAGGCTTATCCATGATCATTTTCAGTAACTTCAACTGGTTCTGGTAATTTGCTCTTTTTCCCCTCAACATGGCCACTCTCTTAACAACTTCAACATTTTGTCCTTGGCTTTGAAGTCCACAACAGAGTCGGACAGTGCTGCCAAATGAAACTGGTGTGATTTTGTTATTTCACCAGAAGCTTTCCGGCCAAGCCCCCTGCCGTTTTTCCATCCTGATAGAATAAACGTAGGATATTGTCATTGATGTTAGTGTGGGCTGAATGGTGTCTTGGCCTTTTTACAGCTCACATGGTGCAGAGAAGACAAAGGCTTCTTTCATCACCTGGTTTCCTCTTACAAAACTGGAGTAAAATCAAACAGAGAATTCCCACTGGGGAGATACACTATTGAAACATTTGTCTGCAAGTGAAGGCAGACAGACAGAAAAGTACACAAACACGCACATGTACACACAGTCCTTACCTAAGTTGCTGTGTGTGGGTGAAACGGGGTTAGGTGACAGGTTTGGAGAGCTTGTGTCCATGCTGTGGGTCATCTGGTGATCGCTGGTCTCTCCATCCTCACTGAGGTAGCCTGGTGGTGGTGTTTCTGAGACACACAAAAAAACACACACACACACACACACACACACAGACAACAACTCATCACATTTGTGGCAAAGTTCCCGAATATAGATCTGGTGGAAATCTCTGCTGTTTATCTATAGTAGCTGGCTGATTCAAACACAAGACAAGAAGACAAAGAAAAGGATAAACACTGACAAAGCATTACATTACATAAAACTGATATCAAATACAGCAACACTTCAGTTTAGTTTTTCTCACTTGCCAACCTGTTTGTTCTCTGTGTCTCTGTTTCTCTCATTAACTTGCTCTTTTTTTGAGACTACTCTGACATTAAATGAAATCCTCCTCCCTAATAGAAGCACGTGGTCACGTTTCATCCGGTCTGTGTTTAACCCTGGTTGGGAGGGGTATGTGGAAGCCATGTCGGATAACAATTGTTGACCCATTCAGATCGACTGCAAACATGTATCATGTCAGTCTGAAAGGTGTACTAGGCACTAAGAACCACCCCTAATTTATAAGTCAATCATTTTCTAACACTGCACAGCAACAGTGCAGAATTTGTCAGAAAAAGACATTAAACATTTTTGGCAAAGTGCAAGATACAGACGCAGGAACAGAGGATTGAACTTATGAACAAAAGAGCAGGTTAACTGATAGGATAATAGGCTCTTATGTGGGTAACCCAAAATCAAGGATCCCAACCGTCTGAACAACTACGGGTCCACAAGATCAAATTTTATCTTAGTCAACAACTTTGAATAATAAACAGACTGAACAGAAAAAACAACAATATGATGGACTGTTTGACCCATGCCCATGTCTTAATGTTAACAGCTTGACACTGGGATACCGTGGATAATCAGTCTTGGTGTAAAAGGGGTATCTGAGTGTGGGTCACGTTAGGAAGCATGCTGGTACCTGGTATGTAGTTGCTCTGGGGCTCAATGCCAGCAGGGAAGTTGGTGTTTTCAGGGATTGAATGGCTGTAGTCATCCAGAGGTGGGAACTCACTGGGGATTTCTGTGTGTCTGGGCACCAGCACTGGTGGGAGTACTGTATAATAAAGACAGACACACACACACAACAAGTAGTTCCTTAGCACATAGCAATAGTGGTTGGTTTCATGTCTGGATAAAATAAATAAATATGTAACGCAACACAATTTAATAACAAAACAATAAAATTATGCAATAGAACAATAACGTTATGTGCAATAAATCACAAGGAAAATATTGCCCTCTAGTCTATAAAAGTGTGCCTTGGAAAAAAGGCTGATCGTTCCACAGAAAAGGAACAAACTGTAGAACTTCATCCTTTAAAATCTTGGAAAAAGTTTTTTTTTTTTCAAAACTCATGTTAGAACAAAGCTGACATCTGAAGAAGAGATAAACACACTCGGAGCTGTCGTACCTGGCGTCTCTACTCTCTGGTAGTGGTACGGGTTGACACACACTTCATCCTTCTTCGTGTGGAAGGCGTACTCGCACAGCTCCACCGCCCGCAGCTCATGGTGGGACTGCAGGTCGGGCCAGCGCCACAGGCGGCAGTAGATGACGTGGGGCAGACCTTTTCTGTGGGAAACCTGCAGACGGCCATCCAGAGACCTGCAGACAGGAGGAGAGGAAGGAGCAAGACAGGTTGGTCAATAACCTGCAACCTTTTCTCTGAAATACTGATTAAGTGTTTTCAAGCATTTTCAGAACGATATTTTTTTCTTGGCCTCATATGTGTAACATGTTATGTAACATTTGACTACTTGTACGTTTAGTTTTCACTTGAAATGCTGACTTGATATTATATTATATAATATATTAGACTATTTCCATCATATTTCCTTAATAGTATTTAATTCTATTGTCCCTGTCTTCATTAATAGTTAGATTTTTTTTCAGGACGATATCACCAGTTTGGATTTGAGACTTGGACTCATTGTCATTGATCTGTGTTCCCTATACCCTCAGTGAAAAAAACCCATTTATTTATTTTATTCGAAGCACTTCGACATACATGTTTTTAACAGTTATTGATGTGGTAATTGTCTCAGGTGTTTGAGATTTGACACCCCCTTTTTGTTTGGTTGCTACAGCCTGTGGCTTTAGTATAAACACGTGTCGTATCACATTGGAAACTGATACCTGACAGACGAAGGTTCATGACCAAAATGTTGAGTCGCTTATAAACTCAGTGCTGACAATGTGCGGGAATACAACCTTTTCCTTCACAGTCTAGAAATATTTTTTTAATAAAGATTTTTTAACAGGTCTTCATATTAAAATTTACCAAACACAATTCTGGTCTGCAACATATATTAAAAACTAGGTGTGGTGTTTACTGTTGTTGTTGAGACTGGGCTCTACCTCCTACTGATGAGGGTCCCAGCTGTGTGCGCACAGGTTATGAGGGGATGTCTAATAATAAACAACCCACAATGAGATTACAGTATGTATCACAGGAATTTCATTGTGTTTTATAACATCTGCACTCATCTGCTATACAATACTGCTGGCAGGATGATGATTTAGGCTGCCAGACAGTAATGAGTGGTAGTTTGACGCCGCAGATTGTAAAAATGGGGACTTAGCCTGTAATCTCTGAGCACAATGACCCATGAAAGAGAAAAAAAAAATACACTCCACATCTTATGCAAGAGGCAACGACCACATATGTCCCTTCTATCTCTCCGTCTCACCCACTCGCTCTCATACACAAATACAGAGTAAGGGTCAAAGGCGTAAGCTAAAGCCCTTTAGAAGGACAAACGTTTGTCCCCAAATAAAAACAAGGCCGTGTACTGTCCGACTGCTGAAAGCTCAGTAGTGCCCCATCTAGGTCAACCAGCAAGCAGAGAATGGCGTTTTAATTTTTCATGGCAAAAGCTTTCATTCACTGCCTCTGCACTTTCAAATGGGATGGGGAGTGTGCGTGTGTGTGTGTGTGTGGGTGTGTGTACGTGTGTGTGTTGGGGGCAGTATAGGGGGAGGGTGTCTTAAATTTGTAAATGGTGTACTTCATGCGCACACAAGCATACAGAGGCAGATAAAGAAGCAAACTGTCACGGGAGGAGAGCTGGTAAAGCTTACTGGTGTGTTACAGCTGATTCTCACCACAAATTTGCATCCAAAAGCTTAATAATAAACCAAATCTTGCAAGAATAAGTCAATATAATTCAGACGAACTGTCCTGCAGCCTGCAAACCTTATATGAAAAGATTCCCCATATGATGAAAGTCAAGTAACACAGCGAGAGGGTGATTGGGGAGACTCTTTGTAGGCATCTAATGATTTAAAAGCTGGAATTAGGTTGCCAAAGTTTTTCAGTTTGTAAAAAAAGCAGCCATTTCTTGGGGCGTTACACCTTAGTGGTTCAGTAGACACCATTAGAGAACTGAAAGTTGATAGCAGAGCCATCGTCAACCATGAAATGCCTATTGTGGTCAATCAATAACATACAAACCAGCAGGTTTTTTTCTTCATACGTGTCACAAAAACAGAAATGGTGTCTTGCTCATTGTACAGTCTGATAGGGTGTGTTGCACTGCCTCTATTAAAAGCTTGTCCTTAGTAATAAGTAATCTTTCAGAGTGAGCCATAGCAACATCATGCAGGTTATCACTGCTGACACATCAAAAAGGGAAGTGAGCAACATAATAAGATTAATAATAATAACAATAAATCTATTATATCATGACTAAGAACATAACAATATAATCTGGCTAGGGATGCCTCATGAGTGTGTGATCAAAAGAACTGCCAGAGATCAGGCTTTTAAATCAAAGACAAACAACAGCGCTCGGCCCACTACTCAGCTTTTGATCTTAGTGTCAAGAGAAAACATTCAACAATACTGAGAGATTTGGCTTCTCCAACAAGTACAATCTGGATACTTACACAGAGCAAACAAATAAACAGGAACACATTGGGTTATTATGCAATCAAGTACAAAACTCCTGCAATAAATCCTATCTTTGTGAAGCTAATAATGTTCATTTAGTCAACATTTTGTTAAAATTGTTTCGGTTAGTGTTTGTGAAGGTCTACTTGTGACCACTGTTCCTCTTTTCTGTTGCAGTTTTCCTGTGCTTGGCATATATTGTCATGATTTATTGAAGCTGTTTCCCTTTACCACGTTGCATAATTCGGCACTGTTTGTGACTGATGCTACAGCAACTCTCAGGCCTTTTAGTACTTCTGTAAGTTGCCTCAAAAGTCACAGCTAATTAAAGCTAATTGGCATCTAACTTACTGACTCACTTTGTAACCCTGTTTCAAAAAGAAGCATAAAGACATAAAGACAGTTAGTAGCTTTGAAGTAACTACATTGCAGCTACAGTGTGAATCATAGGAAATTTTCCAAAATTCACGATGACACGAGGGAAACACATGAAAAGTGCATTTGCGAAGAGGAACAGTGATCACATGTAGACACTCATAACACTGACTGAAGGAAACACGATATTTACTTAATAACAGAGCAGACTGTGCAATCAAATATAACCATAAATAGTGCATTTTAATCCTCAAAGAGGTGGTGCTTAATGCAGAGTTATTGTGATTATCCTGTAAGGTGTTCCCTTACTCTTTTGGAGCAGAAGAAAAGTAAAAAAAAAAAAAAGAAGAAACCCTTTTTCACACGTGTTAAATGGTCAGACGGGGCTGATCTGATGTCAGTGGTATGTATGTCCCTGCTGCTGAGTGGGTGTTTGGTGGGGCTAGACTCTGCGTGGGCTGAGACAGACGTGCACAAACTGCAGTGGCATTACTGGCTATTTGGTGTCCTACAGTACTCAGTGTCCTTCTCTTTGTAAAGCCACTTTCCAGTCTGTGTTTTTAAAGAAAATGGTTATAGTGGAGGTATATGAGTTACTAATAAGTTCAATAGCTGAAATGCACATGTGCAATACAACAGAGGATCTACACTCAACCAGAAACAATGAATATTACTTTATATAACAGTAACAACGACCAACATCACCAATCCACAGGCAGACCACTTATTCATTATTTCAAGTTAATGGAGAGTCAATTAAGTCCAGTTCATTTATATACATGCAGTACAATGTCGCAGTGGGATTTACAGATGCACAAAAGCAACGCTTTGCAAACCAGCCCAAATTCATTCCAAGAAGACAAGGAAAAAGTAGCACAAAACTTCGAGCATATGGAAAAAAAATTGAAGAAACTTGAGAAGAGGTTGATATCAACTGAACTCTGCACTGCTCAGTGAAACACAGGGCAAATCAACATGGACAATCAGCACATATTATCTAGTGTGTGGAGGTTTAGGATTAAAATCTCCAACCACCCGACTGAGCCTCAGACCTCAAGTTTAAACACGTTTGATTTCTGTGACAGGAACCTTGACACATCTTTAGTTTGAACTGATTTGATGTGTGATGCAGATTCAGTGAGGTTTTAAAATTCAAACTCAAGTTTGTCTCAAAGGTCACCTGTGGTGTTTTCTTGTTAGCAAATGAAATTTATGTTTCCATTCAGTGTTTCTTACCAAAACACACTGTATATATACTAGAGGTCTAACAAACATGTTGAGCGCATTTCCTTCCTCATAAAACATTTAGAAAAGCCAATTTTTAAAATATTTTAAATTGCAACTTACGATTATTTTCATTTTCAACTCTGCTTTTCTTTCTCGATTAATCATTTGGTTCATAAAATACCAAAAAATGGCGATAAATGCCCATCACAATGTTTTCTCTAACCAAGACTCCAAAACCCAAAGATATTCAATTTACTATTATGTAAGACAAGGAAAGGCAGCAAATCCTCACATTTGAGTAGCTGGAACCATCACAGATGTCTATTCATTTTCTGTCGATTCACTAATCGATTTATTGACTAAACTTTGCAGCTCTATTGTGAATTGTTTACATCCACGTGTGTATCACATTGCCAGCGTGCTCACACACAAGCATGTTGGATACGTGTGATACAAACAGAACAGGGAACCAGCTGTAAAAACATTGCTCCATAGCTCTACTAGTGGTAAAAAACTTCAAGGGTACCTTTAAATTAAATGGTTTACTCTACAGTATTTACACGCCAGTTTACTCTCTTATATGGTAGTTTTATTTAATTCTGTTTAGAAGAAAAACAAACAGCAACAGTCAAAACATTGTTCCCATGAAACATATAGACAGGTCCAGACACACACTATACCCTTCTCAATCTGAGTTACTCACTTTATTGAAGGGATTTATGACGACACGTTGAATGAGACTTTAATGAGAAACACCTCCCTGACAGTAAAAACCACTCCTGCACCACCATCAAGCCTCAGCCTGTTGTTTAGAGGAAGCGCCAGTAGCACTGTCTAAACAGCCAACCTCAGATCCTGCAAAACACTTTAGGATGATTTGGAGCTCAGAGTGCTTCAGCTATGTAGCAGGAGGGAGGCAGAAGGGGGGGCACTATGACCCCAAATTCCCTGCTGTGTGTGTGTGTGTGTGTGTGTGTGTGTGTGTGTGTGTGTGTGTGTGTGTGTGTGTGTGTTCCAGACTGGAGATTTGAAGGACATGGGTGGGATCTGAAGGCTTCCAAGAATTCAGGCCAGCAGTTTTCAACCTTACAGCTCCAGAAAAACTGGCCAGCACAGACAACCACAGGCTGATTTTATTTACAGACAAAGTCACAACTCACACTGAAAAAAATTAGATGGATACCAATGACTACAGATGATTATTTGGTTTTGCTTAAGATATATAGTTTTTTGCAATACTCACTTTGTGTAAAGTTGTTATTCTGTGTGCCTCAAATTTGTCTGTATGACCTCAAAACCTCAAAATTAATAAGTGTATAATTTGAGGCTGGAGAAGGCCGACTTCAGCATGTGTAGCTTAAAAACTGTGTTCAGAGTATATCCAGTTGTGTACTGTGAGGTAAAAGGGCTGCAACTAACTAAGGATCAATCCACAGATTATTTTCTTCATTTTTAGTCGCTTTGTCTGTAAAATGTCAGAAAACTGTCAAGAGTACCATAATACCAGAGTACCACAGTTTCCCTATGTGACATCTTAAAATGTCTTATTTTGTCTGACCAACAGACCAAAACCTAAAGATATCCAGTTTACAGTGATATAAAACAGAGAAAAGGAAGAAATTCTCACAGTGGAGAAGCTGGTAACAGCACATTTTTACTTGAAAAGTCACTCAAGCAATTAATAAATTATCAAAATTGTTGATGTTTAATTTTCTGTCAATCGACTAATCAATTAATGGATAAATCATTTCAGCACATTACATCTCACAAAACGTCTACATAAATTTGAACGTGATTTTAATTCCAGTTTTTACACTACAGTTTGCACACAGAACATTTGTTGTACTATGTGATGCGTCACAAAGATTTGAAGTTGAAAAGAGAAAGTTAGTACTAGGACTGCAACTAATCATTATTTTCATCATCAATTAACATGCCAATTATTTCCTCAATTAAATGATGAATTGTTTGGTCTATAAAATGTCAAGAAAATTATGAAAAATTCCCAAAGATATTTAATTTAGTGTCACATGAGACAAATAAAAGCAGCAAACTATCCAGAGGCTAGAACTAGGGAACAGGGAACTAGAAAAAGATTAATCTATTAATTATCAAAATAATTGCCAATTATTTTTCTGTTGACAGTCTAATAGACTTTTCTTTTCAGCGTTAGTTAATACAGACAAAAATATTTAAGTTTACTGCAGAGGTGAAAAAGATGACTTAAAAAAAACGTCAGAAGCAGAACTGCACTAGCAATGACTTGATAAGCCACAGAATAATTAAAATGAAGAATAAAATGAGTCGAAAGATTCAGCCTCCCTCCACTTTTCTGTCCTGCACTGATTTTTATTTTTTATTTCCATCTGTGGAAACAACGTGTAAGGCTAGTTAAAACGTTCTCGTGTCATCTTTAGGCCACCTTGATTCCCTTTCTGATTGAGAACAAGAACCAAAGCGCGGATGTTCCTCTGTCAAGAGACAGTCAGGGGGAAATTGATGTCCAGAAATGAAAGGGACAAATTGATATAGATTTTTCTTGCCACAGGGGAAATTGTGTCAACATCACTGTGTTCCATGACCCGAAGCTGAGGCTGAACCTGACCTTTTACGCTCAACCAGCTCTGTTTGTGTGTGAATGGTAGAGAGTGCAATCTGTGCGCACACACACACACACACACACACACACACACACACACACCCAAGGTGTGAGATAAAATAACTACACTTCCAAGGGGATTCACACATTTAGTAATCATCTGTGTAAAGGGGTGTTTGAAGAAAGATACGCAGATGTGAGTGATTGTAAAAAGTAGATACACAAATTTTAGGTGTGTGTGTGTGTGTGTGTGTGTGTGTGTGTTTGGCTGACTCATAAAACAGACTCAGACAGAGCAGATTGAGCTTCACTGAGCTGGGGAGGAAGGGGGGCAAAACAAACACTCTGAGGCATGCCCAGTTACGCTCAGAGACACAAACATATACACTGGTCCGAGCAGTGCTGGACCAACACACACTCTCTCCCTGTGGGCTCAGACCTTTTGACATGGACTTCTTTTTTTTTACAACTCTCTGCCAAGCTTCAAACTGAAATGAAAGTCTAAGCTCACTAAAAAAAGATGCCAGCAAACACTGCGAGAAGCTAAACGCCTTTGAGAGTCTACTTTATTTTTTGATGCCTTCCAGTTTTGCTCATTAGGCTGTAATATATAAACTTTATTTAAGCAGCTGAACTCTCACGTTTAATTAAAAAATGAAAAGAAATGATTTTGGACATTTTAAGTGCCTGTCCTATAAGAGCATGGAGGGGGGAGGACAAAGTGGGTGGTGGATAAAGAAAGGAGGGTGCTGCTGGACAATAGGTCTGGCAGACTGTCTCAACAGCTCAGGGCAGCTCAGAGTGTCTGTGACTGGGCCCCTAAAACCACCCCCCCCGCCCTCCCTCTCCTCCGTCTGTCCCACTGTCCCACTATCCTGACCGCCCTGCCTCCGTCCCAGCACCGAGTGAGGGGCAAGGGTGGTGGGGGTGGGGATGTACGGCTGAAATGGCCTTTGTGCCTTTCATAAAGTCTGTGGCCAGTCTGTCGAGCCATCACCAACAGGGCTGCAGTCCAATGACATTTAGCAGAGAGCTGCTGTCGTCCAATAACAACATGTGAAGAGACAAATCATTCACTAATTCTGGAGAAAGGGCTGCATTAAAGTTTTTGGCTTTGAAACCACCTGACACACGGTTACTTCACCAATCTGTGAGGTTCTCAGTGCGTTTCAGGAGTTATTTTGCAATAAAGCGTTACAGTTTAACATTCAGTTTCCCTAAAATTGCTTCATCCCCTTCTACTGCAGCTATCTCCTTTTCATACAAGACACCTGTGTCACACATTAATGAATGCATTTTCAACCCACGCTGGACCTGTTCTTGTATGAGTGTTGTTGTTACAGGTTAATCCCTTGTTGTGCCACCATTCAAAGAATCTGCTACCGTAGTATTACACAGAATTCATTACATTACATCATAAAATAAAAATAGTTACAGTTTCAGTTCACTCTGCAGCCAAACACTCCGCAGGCTCGCTTTCTCTGGCTCTCCCACATGAGTAGGTTAAATGTTATTTATAATAACAACAACATAATAAATGTTATTTATTTATACAATAACACTGAATTAAACTCCCTACTGGAAATACCTGTTCAGCCAAGCTGGGCAGCGTCTGTATTCAGGCCTGGTCAGGAGGAGGACCACGAAGCCAGACGCAGACATCAGCTGACGTTCGTTTAACTCATGTCAATGTGTTGGTCTGAATTATTATGCAGACCAAAAACATACATTAAAACAACGCAAGGGGCCGTGTTGGTGGGGGCATGTTGCTTCAGATGCCCGTGAGACGATTAAATAATCAAGGAAGGCCAGTTTAGAGTAACAGATCCATGAGTTTTAAAGCCTATCAGAAGCCAAAACCCACCGCAGTTTATAATAATATATAACATATAATAATAGTATGAGACAGGATTTTACAACTCTGGAAAGTTATTATGACAACAATCATTTCATTTACAATAATTAATTAATCAATTAGTCAACTGGCAGAAAATTATTTGGCAACTACTTTGATAATTGATCAATCATTTCGGTCATTTTTCAAGCAAAAACTCCAAACATTTTCTGGTTTCAGATTCAAAAATACGAAGATTTGCTGTTTTTTTTGTTTTTTCTGTCTCGTGATATTAAACTGAATATCTTTGAGGTTTTGGACAAAAACAAGTCATTTTATAGACCAAATGATTACTTGAGAAATCAATCGAAAAAGACTAATCAGTAATGAAAATAATAATTTGTTGCAGTCCTAAAAAGAAGTCCTTATTCTTTGATACTGAGGGAAAGATGCTAAAACCTTAGACTTAGCTTTATTTTCACATGGACATTTTCCCAAAAATCAAACTGATCTCAAAACACTTTTTCTTTCTTATTTAGATGTTTTGGTTTACACAGATATTTCATCACTGTGCGCCAGCGGTGATAAACTCGGTTACAGAAACAAAAAGTTCAAAGTGCACAAATTTTGCGAGCTTGTGAGTACATTCCAGTGCTGGCGCAGCTCACACAGAGGAACATATTCCACACACACACCTCCCACTCTCTCTGGAAAACCCATCAGACTTCTCTTTTCTTACAAAAGTCCGGGGGGGCGGTTGTGGTGGTGGTGGTGGTGGGGAAGGAAGAGAACCAAGAATAGAGTGTGAGAGAAAAGCAAGTCTGACTGTGGCCCACAGGTGATATCATAGGGCTGGAGGGTGCTGGGACCAGCGAAGGAGGGCCTAATGTGAAATATGAAACCAGCAGACAGGCGACCGGCGAGGCTAGACGACAAATAACATAGTCTGGACTCAAAAAACTCGGGGGACGATAGAGGACTGGGACCCATTAGTTTTACTGCTAATAGTCAATGAGTTGAGCAGCCTGTCTCTCTCTCTTTCTGAATCAAAATGATGAATGACTGAAAATATTCCAGATGCAAGTCATCAATACAGTTTTCTCCACAGTCCAGTCACAGTTTTCTTTTCCTACAGTAGGGCAGAGTGTAGGCAGGTCTACTAGTCCAGTGAAATTAATGTTTGTTCATTCTTTTAAACAGACAGCCCACACGTACCATCCTCCACCTGGATATGATTTCTACAATCATAAAAACCTATAAGTTTGCAGTATGTTTGACAAACAGCTGATGTTAACTTGACAAATTACAACTATTAGTTGGCACTAGAGAATTAAAATGTTGATATTATCATTTAAGTACAAGTTTTGGCACATTTGCTTAATAACCAACCATTCCTGTTACTTTTGGAGCCTAGTTTTAAGCTCATTTGCTCACTAACTTTGGCCACAAATGTTAACCCTGTGCTCAGTCACACAGCTTACGTCAGTGGTTGATTGTTGATTGATTATATTTCCGAGCTGATGGTCAGAGATCTGAAATACTGGCTCAAATAAATATGTGAGCTCAGATGTGGCTAGAAGTAAGAAAAATAGGCTGTGGCAAGTGCTTACTGTCCAATGTACAAACACATGAGAAAAAAGGACACTATTGTTGACAGATCAGCAAAAAATAATTTGATAAACTGCCTCAGTTTTCGCCATCCTTCACCGAACTACTTTCAATGGACGAGCATGCAAGTTTCTCACAATTGCTTCACAAGACAGTGGAGGATATCTGTCATCCATCCATCCATCCATCCGTCCATCCCTCCATTTTCTAAACTGCTTATTCAGTGTTGTGGGTGGCTGCTGGAGCCTATCCCAGCATGCACTGGGAGTGAGACAGGGTACACCCTGAACAATGACTGGGTATCGTTTAAAATAGTTTGATCCTGGTGCTGATATGAGTTACTGAGTTGAGAAATACAAAAAAAGTTTTCCACGCAAAGTTTTTTTTCATTTAACAAAAGAAACCAAAGTTCTCAAATGTTAAAGTCGAGATGAAGCGGCATTTTGAGAGTATCTAGCTTCCATATGGTGACGTATTTCCAACTAAAACAGGATCGGCAGGCGGGACATAGTGTTGGGAGGAATTTGATTTGAACGTTGAAAAGTGGGCGTGACACACCGACGTACCATGCTGTTGCTAGCTAGCTAACTAATAAATGTTAGCTCTTTGCCGCTAACAGTTAAGACTGATTGATGGTGGATGTCATGATATTATTAGCTGAAATTGGTTGGTTCAAGCTTACATAAGCACACGTCATATTTTATTTTACAGGAAGGAAACATGATTGGATTTCTTTTTTTTTTTTTGCCATATATTGTTGAATAGGTGCACAATATGACCGGGGATGTGATCTAAAAGGGTTAAAAGGGCATTTTTCAGTTCATCTCAACTTTAAATGTTGTCTAAACATAAGCAGGAACACAAAAAACTAAAATAGTCTTTGAATGGCATAATTTGAATTTAAATCAGGAACTATCTTATCAAAGAATAGGTAAACAAGATTATGACTGTAATTAGCCTACATCAGACAGGTCAACAGTCTATTACTGGGGTAACGCATATAGATAAACACATTTTCACCTTACGAACAACTTTGAGTCTCCAGTTCACCTAACCTGCATTTTTCTGGACTGTGGGAGGAAACCGGAGCACCCAGGGTTCTTAGCAGTCCATCCAAAATAAGGCACTAGCAAATATCACTAGTATTTCACAACCTAGAAGTTGGCCCATTGGAAGAATACATAAGGATAAATATTTCAATCACTGGCTACAACAGTTAAATACTACACGAATCATGACAAACTCAGATGAGGTCAAAGTCTTGATTGGGGTCCACAGTCTCTTGTGTTGCTATATTGGGTGTCCTTAACACTTAAAGTGTCTGGGGAGCTCTTGGCTAGACTTGAGCTTCTGGTTCCTCTACTGAAGGCTGAAGCGGCACCTCATCTTAAGAGTAGATTCAAGGATGAATATTTCAGACATTAAGGATCAACAGATGATGTTTGGCAACCACAAAGATTCTTGTCTATTCCCTTTTTGGTCCTGGACCACTATGGTATCTTTAGTGATGGACGCTGCTCATCTTCAACAATTTATCAGCCAACTTTTACCAACCTTCTATCGCTCTCTTTCTGTACTTTCACTTGTACTCGTGGGCTTAAAAGTAATCTCCCGCTCTCCTTTTAAACCCCTGCTCCTTCATGTCCAGTTGTTTTCCTACACAGCTGTTGACCAGCACCGGTAGAAGCAGCAGCAGTGGTGGTGGTGGTGGTGGTGGTGGTGGTAGTGGCCAGTGGAGCACAAAGGCAGGCTTGTTGTCTGGTGCACGCGCACTCCCCCGCAGATAGTGAGAAGGGCAGGGCCAAGTCGAGGCAGAGATGTCTCTCTAACCCCCTCCACCCCTAATGCAAGCCGAAATCCAAACAGCAGCCCACGCCCTCCTCAAGGCCCCGGCAGGCAGAAAGAGCATTCCTCTAAGCTGACTAACCACACACACACACACACACACACACACACACCATCCATTCAATATTAGTTTCACTAATCCCCTGAGTGAAGCGGCCTGAATGCGGTAATCACATTTCTTATAATGACGATATGGCTTTCATATAGAAAATCACATCTAAATCAAAAGCTTACAACATTAAAGTATATGACATTTCATGTAGTTCAATGTAATTCAGTGTGATCTCAATATATATCACATGTCCATATACTGTTTCATACATCATTTCGTCAAGTTTTTAAATAAAACATAGCTGTTATTCATTTAAACATCAGGGATGTCAGCAATAGAAATGTCATCATAATATCATGATACCATCAGTATATGACCCCACTTAAAAACAGTAAACAATTAAATGAAATTATTACCCAGCAGTAGCAGACAGGTGAAGCCACTGAGCTTTGACTCATTCAGTTTTTCTAGGTCAAAACTCTTTGGTTACAAAGAGTTCAAACACACACACACACACACACACACACACACACACACACACACACACACACACACACACACACACTTAGTGTATGCATCTGTCTTGACTCACAGCAGTATCCCCTCTCTCTCTGTAAAGCAAATCAAACAATGACAGGGATCCTGAACCCAGCTGTCGAGGGCAACTTGTTACCGTCATTAGAGCAGCCAACCACACGCAGACAGACAACACACATAGACTCTCTGTGACCTGTCTTGTATCGCGCCCGTGTCGAACAATGCTGTCTTGGATGACTCAGGTGTGATACTTGACATGAAAGCTACCTAAGCCAGTGTGTGTGTGTGTGTGTGTGTGTGTAAAAAGGATAAACGGTGGTAGATGGTAGATGGTAGACTTGTGACCACACTGAAGCATAATTAAGATAAAGGTTGAGAGAAAATAAGCGAGGGTCTCCTAATACATAACTATTGATTCTTAAGGTGTCAGTTCAAGTATTTTGATTATTATGATTTTCAAACTTTAAAAATATTGGACTTTGCAGTGCATCTAATTGATATTGTCAAAGATATTCAATTGTTTTTAAGTAAGATGTAAGATCTTGTTGGGCTGCATGAGCAAATGAGAAATGATCGATTATGCCAAAAATGTGTTGGTTCCAGCTTATCAAATGTGAGAATTTGCTGCTTTTCCATGTTCTAACTTTGTAGTAAATTGAAAATCTTTTGGTTTTGGACAAAATTAGACATTTAATGATATCACCTTAGACTCTAGGAAAATTGTGATGGGCACTTTTTGCTGTGTTCGGATGTTTTATAGACCACACAATGAATCAATTGAGAAAACAATCAGCAGATTCATAGATTATGAAAATAATCATTAGAACAGAATTTATAGGACTGTGTCAACAGTATGCTGGCTGTGTTAACTGGTGTTAAGAGAGATGCAACTACATGTTTGGCGATGATTTGTGATTTGATGACAGCGTTTACCATCAGCTTTTAAAATCAAGCTTAGGTGTTGCTGAAAGTTAAATCTCTGTGGGTGTATAATCATCACTCTCTGTCAATGGCTTTGCTTTCCACCCTGCATGTCCATTCTCATTAACAAAAAAGCGAATTTGTTGTCTCTGCATTTCACTTACGGCGTCATTCTATCAACTCTGACCACAGCATGCGTCAAATATGATGACTAACAACCGATCCAAGAGACATAACGGCAATATAATAATCAGTAGGAAGCACAAACAAGCATCAACACACATACATACACAAAAACACACACAATTCAGACAAACAATATCCACTGATGAAGACAGGATGCACAGACCGGTGCTACTGCAGCTCTACTATGCTATATGACAGGATGTGTAGGATGGCTGTGCATACTGTGTGTACAGTGTGTGTATGTGTGTGTGCGTCATTCAAGCAGGTGGAGTATGAAGCAGTGCAGCTATACACAAGAGTCCTCTGCAGTGTGTGCGTCTGTGTATATTTAATGTCGTCTGTCATCCAGACACATGCAGACATACTTGTTTTGATGTTGAACTGCTGTCTGGATGGAAAATAAACCAGTTTTATCTCAGCTATTAGTGTGTTTTTTTTTTTCATGCAAACCACGCTAACCACAGTCTCCCTCTGATAAGCTCAAGAATCCAACCCACTGCCTCTTGCCAAATATTCTGTCTCCTTCTCTTCCTTCATCTAAACCCTTGGTTTTCTGGTTTACCTTTCTCTTTCACATCCCCTCAAATTGTAATCCCCTTTCTCACCTCTCTTGCTTTCATTTTTTTTCTTCTTCTGTCTGTCTATTTGTGTGTCATCCTCCCTGAGTAAAGCACACTCTCCCACTGTGATGACAGGCCCTCCTCTCCAGCACCAGACACAATACTGGGAATCCCCAACTCCTCTTCATCACTCTGGATTCCCTCTTTATCTCTTGCACACTTTCTCTCATTCTACCTTTGAACCTCTATCAGAGCTCCTAACACTACAGCATGAACCTGGCTGATAAAAACTTGCACTTGTCTGCAAGGTGTTAATGTATCAACCCAGTAGGGCTGAAAAGAGTCGATATGATCCATGAGTTTCGGTAATGAGACCAAAGAAATACCTATTTCAATACCTTTCTTTGAGAAATAAAAACACGTTTGTTTTTTTGTTTTAAATCAGAACTATTTGATCAAAGAATAAGCAAACAAGATCTTGGCCGACATTTATTCCAGCTTTTGGTTCTCTGTGCTACGGATACATTCCTGTCAGTGCCACAAAATTATTGAGGTTCAACACCCAGCCCTAAAACACAAGTTTTCCACTTTGGGTTCGGGTCTAATCCTGACCAGGTTTTACTCCAAGTGGTGTGAAATGGTGACCACAAGTGTCTATATAAAATGATTACCACAAGGCTACTATGATTGCTAAAGTAAATCTATTGGTTTTGACTTCTAGTCATAAATTCTAGATCACAAAGACGGCTCTACATGATTGTGGAGCACTGATTTTGGCACATTTTTCATTTAAACTAAATCTGTAAAAGAAATCCTCTATATTCATACCAAATTGTCTGCACCATCCTCCATGAATCGCGACAACCTTCGTTCCTTCCGTCCTGTCTCCCTCATTCTCAATTTATCACATCTTTTATTTCTGTGCTTGGGACTCAAGCCTTCACCCTTGCCCTGACATGCAGCAGCGTGAATCAGACTGTAGTCTTGCTGCCAAGAGGGATGTGTGTGGACAAGACGAAAGCATTACCCAGCCCTGGCCCAAACTCAGAGTAAGTTAAGGTAGGTAGAAGTGAGGAATCCATACCCCCAGGCTCTGTGAAAAAAGACACAACATACTCATACACGCAAACACACACACACACCTTGGATAATTTCTTATATACCACAGGTGTTCCCCCACTAAATCGCTATTGGATCCCACATTATTTTACTGCTCTGTAAGCTCCTATGCAACCCTATGAACTCTTAAACCACTGTTAGACATAGAACCTGTAACATTAATGGGTTTATCTTTCTATTGAGGACTGTTTGGCTTCCATGCACATACTGTAGTTCCCTGTTAAAAAGTTGTCTCTGTTCAAACATGACAGGACTGTTACAGATACACAATGTTCGTGTAATAATTTCCAATTGGCACGCAAGACTAGACAGAAGTTACTGAGAGACTGTTTACCTGTTATCTCCTTCTAATTTCACCGTCAGACTCATTTCCATTCATTGTTACAAAAGTTGTGCAGCTTGTGTAGTCTGTAAACGTCTCTTCTTACTGAGTCACGTCTGCCACTTCAATGTGATGTCCATGATCAAGGTGCAGCATTTACAGAACACTTTACAGCATTTACTGCTTCCTAGTTGCTGGTTGTGATTAGTTTGCACAACAAAGTGCCAAAATTATTGATTAGTCGATCAATAAGGTAAGGTAATTAATCGACAACAACTTTGAGGATTGATTACTTAAGTCATTTATCAAGCAAAAATTCCAAAAGCTTGTTGGTTCCAGCTTCTCAAATGTGAAGATTTTCTACTTTTATTTGTTTTACATCATTATTAAGTTGAAAATCTTTGGGTTTGGACTGTTGGTTGGAACTTGCGATGTGCATTTTTCACTATATTCTCACATTTTATAGCCTTAACGATTAATTGAGTATGTATATAAATAACTTAATTGATAATGAAAATAGCTGTTAGTTGTAGCCCTCCTTGACATTCACAATAAGGTTTAATAATGTCATAATTTGACTGTGTAAAATATTATTTACAGAAAACAGTGCATGTCTGAAAGGGGTTTTACACAAGTCTGCTTTAGTAGTCTGCCTGCTGATTACAATGAGCAAATGCTTGCTGAGGGTCAATGTTAAAATTGCTATTCCTTATTACATCAGAAATTAATAACCTACAGTAGAGCTGCAACAATTAGTCGATTTATTGATTAGTCGATCGAAATAAAAATTAATTGCCAAGTATTTTGATAATCAATTAATAATTTCAGTCATTTTTCAAAACAAATGTCAAACATTTGCTGGTTCGAGCTTATTAAATGTGAGGATTTGCTGCTTTTTTTTTGTCATTTATGACAGTAAATGAAGAGCCTTTGGGTTCTGGACTGTTGATTGGACAAAAGAAGCAATCTGAAGACGTCACTTTGGGCTCTGGGAAATTGTCATGAGCATTTTTAACAATTTTTTGCCATTTTACGGACTTATGGATTAATTGATTAATCGTGAACATAATTGGCAGATTAATAATCAAAATAATCATAGTTGCAGCCCTAATCTACAGTTTTTAGTTTTAGATCCATCCATCCATTTTGTGTGTCTGCAATAACACTAAGCTAACGTGTCAGTGTTTCCCCACATAGTAACTAAGATTTGGTGGCCTTCCCAGCCAAGTGCTGCTGTGATGCACTTGACTAATTAACTGTGCCTCTGACAGAGTGCATATAATCAGTCTTCTCTGGATAAACATTTAAGTTTGCTTGTCAATGTAGACTTAAGAAGAGAGGCCTGTGTAGCCTGTGTCAGAAGTGAATGCAATCAGTTCAAATTACAGACCTATTATTGTATGTTGAGGAAGTGTTGAGGAAGGAAGAAACTTGCTGTTTGCCACAGTTGCACCATCAGTAACGGCAAGTGCAGGGTACATAACAACAGTGGGAGTCAAATAAATATATATCTTGCAGTAGGAAGTTGGTCAATGCTTGACTCAATAGTTAACAAATCCTCGAAATTAAATGACAGAATATCCTGTTTGTAATCGTCCGCCAGAATGACAAGAGTGTCCTGATCTGACACCCTTATCGGCAGGACGACATCAAATGTCAGAGCCCTCCAAAACAGTTACAAATCACTACAAACCACGTCCTGGTCTAATGCCGCTACGGTTATGGTTTGGGCAGGTTTAGGCACAAAATGACTTGGTTAGGGTTAGGGAAAGGTCATGGTTTGGGTTAAAATAACTCATTGGTTAATGTTAGGGAAACATTGTGGTTTGGGTTAAAGTAAGTACTTCCTTAAGGTTTGGGGACCTTCATCGTCTTGGTTAAAGTTAGGGAACAATCATGGCCATAGCTAAAAGAAACTAACATGAACTGTCAGGGTCATCAAAGTCTGATGTTTTGTTGACCCATCCAACCGACCTGACCTCTTTCCTCTACTCCTCACTTTGTGGCTATTTCTTTGCTCCAGAGATGGACAAGAGTCACAATTCCTGTGGCCACTGGAGGGCTTTGTCACTTCAACATAAGACTGTTTAGTTATTGGGCAACTACACTACAAACACCTGAGATGTTTACCAACCCAGAGGCATGACTGAAACAGACTTCTGTTTATAAATGCACCAAGAGTCTCTTTAAACAACAGAAGGAAAGTAATTTGTTAGTCATCCTTTCAGGTTCGAGCAGCACAGGCAACCACACTTAACATCCACCCATCAACCATCGGAAACTGGTAGACTTTCATGGCTTGACGCACTTTACACACCAATGTTTGTGACTAACTCAAGTTTAGAGCTCACAGGAAGAGAGGATTTTAAAAGGAGAAACGGGGAGAAAAAGAGGGAGGGAGGGAAGGTCAACACCACAATGCCACAATTGCTCGTTGTGTTGAGTGACTAAGACTTAAACTTGGACAGGAGCCTTGCCATTCACTTTGCTTATTGCTCCTCAAAAAAGTAAAAACTAAACCACAGTGACCTAAAAGACGAGTAAACCAGTAGCCCTGCCCAAGTGATAGGCAAAACCTGATATACTGCAAAAGCCCTTTGTTTCCGACTTCAAATGGGAATGTAAGTCAAAGTGACTGTGACTAATGTTTTTTCATGGGACGCCCATGCTTTATCTCCAGTGTAAACATATGGAGACATACACACACACCGCCCCCATTAACCACCCACACACACCACCCACACCCAAAAATAACTGTGTCTCGACCAAACTCACTCAGTTGTGATACCAGAGCTTCTAACCAGAGACTATCGTGTTATTTTAAATGCTGTCTAGCATGTCACAGCCCTTTAAAATCAGACAGCTGGCTTTCCCAAAGTTTTAAGCACTTAATTTTTACCACCTGGCAAAGCTAAACACTTGTAAGGTTAGATTTGACAGACAAAACTTGCAGGAAAGAGTGGCTTTGGACAAAATAAACATCATTAACTTTGTTTGACACGACTGGAAAACATTGAAAATCAGCTTCTGGTATTTGGCCCTTTAAGACAGTGATTCCCAACCAGGGGTCCTTGCGATTACCAGGGGGTACGTGGAAAACTGTAAAGCTCAGCTAATTTGAAAAAACAGAAATTATGATTTGATAATATATATCCACATATTTGTGTTTAGGAGAAAAATCAACACACAAGTATAGGATTACAAATGTGTGTGATGCTGATCTTTATAGTTACAGTACACAATAACTTACCAACTATGGGAGTCTGACTGCACAAGACATGCCTCTGTTTTCCACCAACCTGAGTCAGTTGTAAGTTGATTAATATGGCAGAAAGACTGATAGTTGGAAAAGACAACAAAAAGCTAAAAGTAAAGACACTGTAAATGTTGAAACAACCAGTTTCTGTCACTTCAAATGGCAGCAGTACACATGCAAACATGGCCAAAACTACTAAAAATAGGGCTGTGATAGGGCTATGGGGGTACGTCGGACAAAAAAGGTCGGGAACCACTGCTCTAAGATATGATATCTGAATCAGCTGTGATGAGTAAATCAAGTAAATTTTCCCCTTCTTCAATACCTTAAACCTTAAATTACCTCAACAGATACCTGATCTGCTATTCCACCCCCGGATGCAACTACTGACTCAATCAATGCGCAGTGCCTGTTTCCTTCAGCACTCAGCATCACAGCAAACCATCATCAGGAGCTGTAGCGATGAGCCTCATCAGGGAGTTTATGCGTCAGAGAGATAGGAGCTGACCTCCCCGCAGACAGGCCTGAACACGCAGGCAGCTGCTGTCAGCGAGCCAGAACGTGGGGGAATTAATAGAAACAGCAGCTCTCCAGGGACACTGTTAGCCCACACTGACAGCCAGCTCTGATCTGGGGTCATCTTAATGCACTCTGCCTCTTCCCCTCTGCATTAGTGGTGGGAAATATGAAACCTGGATCACGGCAAACGTTATTCAACTTTCCGGGTATAGGCTTAACTCTGAACGCTGGCCCAGGCCTGTGCAAGCTGTGATATGCACACTTGTGGCAATTCAAGAATGTGGGAGTGCCCTGTGAGCGTCGAGGTTCAGTTTTCATCTGACACACAATATGCTATTAAATCTAAATTGCTCACACATGCAAGTGAGCTTTTGTGGACACAAGCAAAAGTTGGAGGCCTTTATTTGTTACTTATAACTTGCAAAAATAGTAGAGAATTAAAAATAGCTGTGAACATACAATCTGTTGCCAGTTTATGAGTTACACCTGACTGAAAATAATGCAGTCTAATATGATAACCTCACAATAAATCATACTTTCATGAAGGTTATAATGTTCGATTTGTTGAAACTGTTACAGACAGGCGTCGATTCAACTTTGAAGTTGAATTATTTTGCAATGCAGTGAGATGTTTAGACTGCCCTCATTTAGGGCTGCAACTAATGATTGTTTCATTACTGATTCATCTGCCAATTAATTCCCGATTAATCATTTGATCTGGAAATGTCAGAAAATAGTTAAAAACGCCTTTTATAATTTCCCACAGCCCAAGAAGATGTATTCAAATGCCTTGTTTAATTTGACCAACAGTCCAAAACCACATGGTGTTTACTTTACTACCGTACATGACGAAGAAAAGCATTACAAGCTCACATTTGAAAAGCTGGAAGCAGTGAGTGTTTGCTTGAAACTCAAACGATGAATCGATTATCAAAATAATTGCAGATTAATTTTCTGTCAATCAACTAATCGATTCAGCTGTACCCTCACTGACATACTGCACATGGGGTGGACAAAGTTTAGCTGGGTGTACTAAAAAAAACTGGCAACTAAGTGTGTATGTAATAGATGCTGTCCTATTATATATCTAGAAATGCAATTCACATATTGGAGTGTGTTACAAATAGACAAACCCTTTCACTCCACATTACTCCTACTAATATGATACACACATTTTTTTAGGAATTGGGATAAGTAAGACTTTAGGAGGACATGGTCTAGTGTTTACAAACAGCACCTCATAAACTCTTACCTGTCACACAGCCTTTCATCAAAGGGAGGAAAGTGACTGCTTATAACGGCGCTTATAAATGTCGCATGTCAGAGTTGATTATTTGTTGTAAAGACTGTGTTGATGGATAAAATGCTGTATAGAGGCATTGAAAGAGGAGCCACAGCTCCACACACACTCGCCTACGCACTAACACTAACACACCACAGAGCTAGAAAGCGTCCCAGATTAAGGCCAAGTTATATAACTTGGACTCCATTTGTGCTTTTGCATTGCATGTGCGCTGCTGGCTAGTCAATGCACACACTATATTCCCTCTTTGACAAAATGACTCCAGTTAAATGTCAATTTTGCCGCACGAAACTGCTAAAAAACAGTTTCAGTGACTCAGCTCACTTGAAGTAGAGTGCACGCATGATGGCATGGCAGCTAACTGACGAGATGTTTGAGCGATGGTTTGCTAGCTTTCCTTATGCACCAGTGTTAGCTCGTTTAAGCACAACATTAGCCACCGTGTTACTGTATAATAAAGGAAAGCAAGAGTTTGAAATATTGACGCGAGGCAGGAAGTGGACACGTCAACTTCTCAGTCAAGTTAAGGATGCCGTATATGTGTAAGGTGAGCATGCCACCGTTAGCAAACACTAGGATACATTTGAGATTTATTTTTGAGTAATAAAGCTGTAATTAATTAAACGCCTAGGCTATAATAATCAGCATCCACCTCAGCTAACTAAGCTAGGATGCTGGCTTCACGGTCACCATGAACGCAACTCTCCTTACCTTGGTATAGTGATGCATTTTGTGTTGATATTCTGTGTTGTGATGGCTTTCTCCAGTTCGTCCAGTTGCCCCGTCTTCTTCAGCTTCTTCACCAGACTTTTCACCGCCTTTTCGCACCACTTCTCCTCCTGGCCGTTTTGCTCTCCCTTCTTCCAGCCCAAAAGTCTTTTGACAATGGGGGGAGTGAAAGGCAGAATTGACATCTTGAGTTGAGAAGTCCTTCCAGTGTCGAGAAGTCCGTCGGTTTGGACAAAACACTGGGACGAGTGCTCTTCAAGCGGTCCAAACAGTGGCGAAGAAACGCGTTATTTAGCCAAAGATAAATTGTTGTTGTTTATTAATCGCCACACAGATGCATCCCGGAGTTAAACCCTCAGTCTGTCTGGCTCGAGCTCAGCGGTGAACTGTGCGCCGGTAGTCTGTTGCGCTGTGGATTTAGTGCTCCTCCGCCAGGGAAGCTAGTTCCGTCGCCACTTCTTCAAGCCGGAGCTATTTTAAATACACCCAACCCGAGTCGCACCCAAACTACGTGTTTAACTCGAACAAGGTTTCAAACACCGAAGTGAAAGTACCGTGTTAGTGTTTTTCTCCGGATGCTCTAACCTTCCTCCAGCAAAGTTTTGTTGAGTTCAGAGTCATCCGCGGTGCTGGGTCCGCCGGCTGAAGTCTGCTAGAAGTCTGCATCAAATGCAAATGCTGGAGCTGCTGCTGAGAGTCTCTATTCAGGCTTCAGACTGCACAGCAGACCTGTGAAAGGCCAGTCTGAGCAGCTGGCCAAATGTGCTGCGCTGATATTGCACAACCCCTGCCTTTTCCCTGCTATTGCTGATAAAAGTTGCATGTGGCTGTGCCCAAATGAGCTGTCACAATCACACACACACACACATACACAGATCACTTGATTTAGTTATGTAACACTGAGCAAAACAGTTGATTGCATGTGAGTGCACTTGGAAAGTTTGATGAAATTAAGTCCTTCTCCTGGTGCTGATCTTCTTCTTTTGTGGGGGCCATATAGGATGCAAGGCTGCTATCTGAAAATCTGATCTGTAGGCTCTGCTTAAACTGAGGAATAACTACATTTCCACACACAAAGATGCTTCATTCATTCTTTGTGAATCATCTTGAAAACTCCCCCAAATGAAATCATCCATCTGTTTCGGTTTATCTACATAACATAATTATAGTCCAAATAGGGCCATGATGTTCTTACCTCCTTATTTCCCTCCACAGGGTAATAAAGTTTATGTTTTAGGTCTCATTTTTTTCTTTTCCATTTTATTTTTGGAAATCCTCACATTCCCTAATTATCCTACAGGCGGTCGTGTAGCTGCTACTGCATAAGGATAAGCTACATTCCTGTGTGTGTTTATTGCACATAAATACTTACAGGGTTTGACATTCTGCATCTCCAGCACAAGACGTTTCAGTAATTGCTACTGGGTTGTTTGTCTCCACATGGGTAAATAACTTAGGAGCTGCTGTAAGATGGAAGGTGATAAAAAGTCCTGCACACACACACACACAAGCTGAGCCACCAACTTGTCTCAGCTTGTTAGAGGTACGAACGTAGGCCATCTACTCAACAAGGTGGCAGTTTGCTTTTCAGTGTGGCTCAGCCCCCTAAAACCACAACGTATGCACACAATCACGCATATGCATACACACGGACATCCCCCTCCCTCACACACTCACTGGTCCATACGCACACACACGCACGCACAATGCCAAGGAGTCAAAGTGCCAGATGTACAAAAGAGTGTGTAGGCACAGCTGAGCTCACCACAGAGAGAGTGATAGTAGGACAGTTTAGGGTGTGAGGCTGCCTTTGTTCTTCAAGCTTCAAAAGAAATACTTTATTGCGTTCAAAAGTGGTTTCCAAACTTGAATGCCTTATTTGCAAGCGCTTGAAAGAGTTGTAAAAGTTGTGAATGCTATGCACAAAGAAGCTGTTGCACTTGCTGGGTTTAGTTAAGTATTCTAATACACAAAAGGTATCAGCAAAAGCAGAATAACTTGCATACTTAGGGCCCCAAAAAGGCTGCAAACGGCCCTGGAAAATACACATTCAAAACTTTTATTCATGATTTTTTTATAACTAATTAGCATCAAATTTAAGGAATGATCTAAACCTAAAATAAACTGAATTTCACTCCCCACCCACCTTTTTTTCAAAATAGTATTGTCAATGTTCCCAGCATCTCTTATTTAAGAAGTGCAAACCTTTAATCAGCGCCTCCATTGACAGTTCACACTCATACACGAATAGTAGCAACGACCTGTGCTTACCATTTTGGTGTGTGTGTGTGTGTGTGTGTGTGTGTGTGTGTGTGTGTGTGTGTGTGTGTGCATTGACCTGTGTCCAGCAGTCCCCCTCTCTGTGCACAGTGTGTAGTTTGTGCTAAAAATACAGCTGGCTTTAGGCTCAGCAGGACAGACCCCCTTTCCTTTTATCTATTTTGGTTACACAGCAATGTATATTTTTATATCTGCTAAAGGCATGTCAAGGTTCTTCCTTCATGCTTCACACTCCACAATAATGTATTAAAAAACATTTTAAAAAGTAATATGCAACTTCATTAACTACATTAAGTTAAAAATATGCTTTTTTAACAAGTATTATCACAAACATTTACATTACTGACCCAGTGAGAAAGTTTTATACGTTTTTGTGCTATTAACCATCAACAGCTCCTTGTCTGTGGTAACAAGTCTACAGCTGTGAAACACACCACTCTTTCTCTCTCTGTCTCTGGTGTGTTGGCAGGTTGGAGGAGAAGGCTGGAGGAGCGTGCTGCCATGTGTCACATGCTGAGGCCCTGCGGCCCTCTCGGCACCTGTTTACGCCCCCGGGGACACGACCGGCCAAGACAGCTGGTTTGTTTTGGAGAAGTGCAGGGTGAGACAGTGCGGATATGGGGGTGCAGGATGGGGGATGGGATTACAGATGGGCCGCAGTAGACGGGGGGTGGGACAGGGTGGACTGGGGGGGGGGGCTCTGTGTGTGTGTGTGGGGCACGGTTGGTCTTGTGTGAGAAGAATTACTGAGCACAAAAGGCATGTGAATGGGCAGTGACCACATACAATCCGATGGATGATAATGACATTGTGCTGCCGTCGACCTCAGGGGACTTGGTCCAGAGTGCGTGTGTGTATGTGTGTGTGTGTGTGGGTGTGTGTGGGTGTGTGTGAGTGGGTGTGTGTGATGTCAGCTGGAGTCCCAAAGGAGTAGAGGGTTCAGAAAGAATAGAAACTGTGGGTCTCTGGATGGATGTGATAAGGACATAGATGACCAATGTTTGCCCAACTTAAAGAGAAAATTACAATTATGCTGATGAACATAACATTTTAGAAGTTATCTTCAATATAAATGCAAGATTTACTGTATTATTCAAGTGTATTAACTACTTGATTTTAATCCAATATGCACCTTAAAGTTTCCCTTAAGTAGCTTCAGTATTAGATTAAAAAATATTCCCACTGTTTGCCAACATCGCATTTAACTCTTGTATCTGTATTTATCTTTTTTATCTATACACTGTAAAATTATATCAAGCTTTTGTTGCATGAAATATTAAAATGTAATGTTATCATAAACTCCACTATAAATATAAAACAGAAAAGTGTAGATGTTTTGTGCATTCTTTTAAACATGTAACTAATCATGACGTACACTATTTGGTGTCTTTTGGAATATAAGATAGAAGTATTAAGGTCATTTACTCAGGTAAAAGTAACAATAACAAAAACTACATAATTACAAGTAAAAGCCCTGCATTCAAAATCTTAAATAGAACTACTACACAAGTATTATCAGTAAAATGTACTTAGTGTATCACTATGCAGCAGAAAGACTCCTGTCAGTGTTACATAATTGGATTATTATTACTGATGCATTAATGTGTATGCAGTATTTTAGTGGTATAGCTGCTCAAAGTGGAGATAATTTTAACTACTTTATGTATTGTTCTGTAGTTTAATCTAAAACAATGCATCATGTTTTATAATATTTGTTTTGTGTGTGAAAAGAAATAGGTAATCTGCAAAGCCACCTGGACCAATAGCTAATAAATACAATTATTGGAGTAAAAAGTACAATAATAATATTCACTTGGAAATGTAGTACAGTAGAAGTATAATGTACATAATATGGAAACACTCAAGTAAAGTACAGGTACCACCAAACAGTACTTACAGTATAACTACAGCTCTGGAGTGAATTAACTACATTTCATCACTGGTATTTGAAAAATGCTAAATATGAAAAGGTGTGTAAAGTTTGTAATTATAGAGCCACACTTGTGTCACAACTTCCTCTCTTGTGCCTTAGCAACATATTAAAAAGTCTCTTTACAGCTTAAAGCCGAGCTCACTATTTGTCAAAATCTTGTTTCATGTATGCAGTGTGATTGCCTGCGAGTGATTGACCTATACGTGTGAAATACAAGTGGGTGTTTATTATCAGGTATGTTTATACGTGAAGAGAAGAGCTCAGGGCAAACAGTTGAGAATCATATAAAAGTGTTTTTCGCACGATCTCCTTGGCAATAACTCGACACCGTGTTTTCTCTCTGAGAAAGCCATCAATCGCTCAACAGCTCCTGACAGCTCCTCCAGCCACTGGGAGAGCACATGGTGTACCAGAGGCTCAACATCATAACCCTATACTCACACACACACACACACACACACACACACACACAC
>VMKM01003011.1:0-49585 GCA_008360985.2 Macquaria ambigua
TATATGTGTATATGTATATATGTATATGTGATAATAGCGAGGAAGTCACAGTTACCGCGCATGCACACTCAGACATGAAACACATACATAAAAAAACAGAGGGGAAAATAAGTTAATTTGTACGTGTGTACACACATAAGATGTACCAATGCTCAAACAGAGATCTGTACCTGTGACATGTGCACACACACACACACACACACACACACACAGAAAAGCAGCATTTAATTTGCCATTCAGGGCTGCTGCAGTGCGTCGGTAGCTGGGAGAATCAATCTTCTCTCCATTTGGATGAGATTATGTTTTTAATATCTCTGGTTTTACCCATAATTCCTCCCTGATAATTTTATCATGCTCTCCAAGTAGGAGAAATAAAAAGGGAAAAAAGTGCAGAGAAATGTATAAATGAAAAGGATATTACACAAGTGCACACATACACACTCACACAGCTTGTGTGCATGCAGGAACAAAAGAAAATCTGGGGATTAATGCCTTTTGGAGGCAATCAATATCATCACCGGCCCAATGTTGTCACAGTTATGATGGCAAACACTGAGGGATTCCCCTTTAATGCATTTATCCTTCTTCTATTCTGTATTAATACTGAAGGCAGCTATTCCTTAGACATGACACAGTAGGACCAAATTAGTATCTTCCAACACAATGCTTTACTTTCTCTAACCTTTACATGCAGGATTTATGTAAAGTAAATGGCATCCTGCTGTCAAAAATAACTTCTTGAAGTAATAGTGATCAACATTTTCAACATAGAAAAAACCTGCCTTATGGGTGATTCTGTTTTATGAGAGTACTGTATAGCATTGTAGAGTATTATTAAGTAACCAGAACATACATTACACCATGGTTACTGTTGAGTGAAAATATTTGAACAGTATATCCATGTGCCCCAAAAACTCTTACCTCTGTGGCGCTGAACCAAGAGGAATACCTGAATAAAGACATGAAGTGATCAAACGCAGTTCATCTCTCCTCTGCTTTACCTCGAGGGTTCATTTCTGAGGTGCTGTATATCGACAAAATATAGACC
The DNA here is from genome assembly GCA_008360985.2 of Macquaria ambigua. Lineage (NCBI taxonomy): Eukaryota > Metazoa > Chordata > Actinopteri > Centrarchiformes > Percichthyidae > Macquaria > Macquaria ambigua. Next base: position 1,049 of record VMKM01003011.1, read on the forward strand.
TTGGAACCAAATTTAATGTTTTGCTATTCTAACATGCTATCCTAGCAAAGCTCCAAATTGCTGTGGATAGAATAATCTACGAAATGTTTTTTTCCATATCGGTGAGCATGCATTGTATGGCAATCCATTATGACTTCCCAGCATATTTATGAGCTAGAGAGTGTTTATATTCTCTGTAGTCGCCAGTTACTGTGTTGTTGTCCATGCCTACAGCATTCCCCTGGCAGGACAGCCTATCATTGTGAAGGCCAAGCGGTTGTGAATTCTGGCGTCTACAGAGACAGCCAGAGCGGTCATACCTCTCAGATCGATATTTCATGTTGTTCTCCTGGGAGGATTTTACAGGAAAAAATAAAGAATTTAAGACCCTCTTCTGGCCATTACCATGCAGGCCCACCCCACTCCTCTCTCCATTAAGCTCTTCTACGCTACATGTACAGATGAGCGATGTTGTGTTCAGCAAGAAATTAGGTTGATAAATAGCTTGATTGTGGATATAAGTAAACTCTGAGGATTTGTAGTTTTGTCCTTGTAGGCACAGTAAAAGCAAATTTGAGAAAGCACATTCCAGTTCATTTTGTGAAAACATTCATCATTTACTGTGATTATATATGTATATATGATTTTCTACACTATTTTTCAATTAAGACAATATATTGTGTTTTATAATTATATTCTCTCTCATCTTAATCTTTCTTGCCACATATTTGGTTGCCCATGGCAACATTGCCAATTACACGGCAATAAGGGCAAGTGTCAACCAAGACCTTTTTATCTTGTGATGTGTAAAGAGTAATTATCTTGGTTTTTTTTTTTTTTTTTCTTTTGGCACTTTTTGATCACTGGAGAAATGAAAAATGGCTGTAACTGCACACATTTCTATGATCAAGTCCAAACCTTTTAGGGCGACAGTTTGATGTTTTCAGTCTTATCAACATTTCACAACATAGTACACTGTGGCTGACAGCTAGTGTCTGCTGCTGATACTTAACAAGCACTATTCATTCAGCTCAATGTATATTCAATAAACTTAATTAAAACTGGTTGGCTCTTTGACTCCACATGCTTTTACTCCATGTGGTGTAAAAATATCCTGTGAGACAGCAGGTAAAATGATATATATTTTTAGATTGGACATTAAAATTAGAATTACACATTAAAATTACTGTCATCCTGTTCAGTGTTACTGCAAACGACTCTGTGTGGTTAAGGCTGCATTCAGACCAAATCAGGCGTTGCAGCAATTAGCGCAGGGTCGTGCGGCGGTGTGGGAGTGTCACTACGTGGCCATGCTGATTGTAGCAATCCCAACCTGAAGAGCAATACAACGGCAAGCGACTGCACGTCTTTGTGCTCCCTCGTGGCAGGGTTGAACAGCTGATGTACAGTCATCGCGGCGGTGATCGATCAGTCTCTCTTCCATCTTCACAGTTGCTCGGTAAACAGCTAATGCTACAAAGCTACATGGTAAACAAGGTCCTTCTTCCGGTCTGATCGCCGGCGTGATTGGCCACCGCAGTGTGACATCTGTTGCGTTTCTCCAAAAGTTGATTCTGTTTTAACTTAACAGCCTAAACGCACTGAATTTTAGTTACTGTCAAGTTCCTAGGTGAACTGGTGTGAGATGTTAGAGAATGATCCTGCTAGACATTTCCATTTGAGAAAAGATGAGGACATTCACCTGGCCAAACAGTGTTAAGGTATGAGGCCCTCTACTGTTCCACCTGTATTTTTTAGGGACCTGATGTGCCAAGAAAATAATACCCACACCAGCTGCCAGAACTGGTGGCAGGACAGCAAGATGGATCCGTAAATTGTACATACTTATGAGCCACCTGTTAGCTGACAGTGACAATACAATAATAAATGAGGCCACGGTGTCCTCCATATTGTGTTAGCACCAGTTGTCAATCAATCCTATTTTGCTCTGCCGATTTGCTTCATCTCAACTTTTACCCCCTTGTAATGGACACAGTCGCATTAGCTCACTTCTCCTCTGCTACGGTCAGAACCTTGTCAGAGTTCGCCTGATTGGCTGAGCGGCTCCTGAGCTGGCCAATCGCAATGTTAAATGGAGCTGAACCCGTCGCCAGATGGGGTCCTCTACTGTTACATCATGAACTGTTGAACCCAATCAGCACGTGGGCCGGTGAAGTGTGAACAAATGGGGTCACTCCGTAATGTGTCAGGTGATACATATTGTGGATCACTCAGGGGGGAAATTGAGGTTTAATACACCTGTGGGGTGATTACCAGGCCATAGACTACAGGGAAATGTGTGAACTCGTCTCTTGCATGATCGCTCGAGGCTCTCATGTAACTGTAATGTTCTTGACAGACACAGACGAGCTGAAATTCGCACTTCTATACACCTCTGCTGATTACAGGGCCACAGGCTATCAGAAAGTGTCCTTCCTGGGTTATTTTCTGATGCCGTTAATGTGATAAAAAACAGCAGGCCGCACACTCATGCATGTCTTGGCTGATTGTCTAAAAATGAACTGGTTAAGTAAACACTTAGCAACCAGAGATTCCATTGCTTGCACCAGATGGGTAAAGTTTTGGGTTGAAATATACAAGTTCAGTTGTATCTACAGTCTGATTAAAGACAAACTGCGCCTTTTGCAGCTCTTGTAGTAATTGTACAAAAAGGACATTTTACAGCTTGTGTGCTGACAGTACATTAAAAATGTGTGGTAACAACGTATGCTGAAATGTACCACAACATATTTAATTATTATTAATTCTAAAATTAGATTTACTGTCCCTTACTGTCATTTGCTATATAGTGTATATAGCAATTATTTCATTAAATAATATTATACTGTATTTAACTAAATAAAGTATGGAGTGATGTGAGCACAGAAAAATGATTTTGCATTTTTGCTAATGCATGTCATATAATAAAGTGATATGCATACACTACTTTGTGGCATCATTCTATACTTAAAATAATTTCTAATGGTGAGGGTCAGGTAGCACTGACAACGTAAGGCTGATGTATATTTTAAAAGAAGGACTGCTCAGACAGTCTGAGAGTTGTTAAAAGCACCTTTCGACATCTGAATATAGGTTAACTTTCCGAAACAATCAAACCATACAGCAACTACTTAGGTGTGAAAATAATCCCGGCTCCAAGCGTGGCGGTGGTTGTGGTTGGTCAAAACGCGCACACACATTCCTCACATGCCTTTTTATGCCACTATCTCTGTTCTTGTCTGTGCTGGAGTGGCAGTCAGCTTCAAAAAAAAGAATCAATATAGAAATATAGATAGACTCCCCCCCACCTCTACTCAGTCTTTGAATCAAGCTAGCAAATAAGTTAAATGTGTGCTTCATCTTCATCTTTAAGATATTGTGGTTACTCGTGAACAGTTAACCAGGAGTCACATTTGTTTCTTCTTAATAGACATAAAACATTGAGGATCCATTGAAGATCGTGTTATGCACTATGTGTTGAGAATTCAGCACTTTCAAAAAGTACAGCACTTAAAAAACTTAACTCCACCATTAAAACGTCTATTCAATGTCTCGTTTCCTTTGAAACATGCAGGGAGGAAAAGCTGCGTTTTCTTCTGCATTAAAGCGTAGGATGGAGGGTGGCAGATGTATTTTCTTGATTTTTATTTTTCCAAAGACGATACAGCTTCAAGACGGGGACGCTGACCGTGATCGGGTTACAAAGGCTGTGAATTTGTTTTTATTGGGGGTTTTAAAGGAACATCTCGTCACCGCAGCCATTGAGGACTGCGGCAACTATTACTGAGCATGCCAAGGTTAGGTGCTTAAGCCATTAGCTCGGTGGATTCCAGAACCAACCTTGTGTTGTTATTGCAGAGGGGGCGAAGAGGAGAGAGACAGGGGATTGAACTGAACTCCCACGCAGCAGTATTACTCTATTAATCGGCTGTCTTTGTCTATCAAGGTTAAAACAAGAGGCTGCTTGGTGCCTGTCTGTGAGGGAACAGGTGCATTCATGTGTAGGATCCCAGGGCCGTCTTTCTCTTTCCAGTCTTCGCTTTTTCTTCACTGTCATGTCATGTTTTTTTTAATGTAGTTCTCCTTCTACCTGTCTTTCCTCTTTATTTCTTTCTCAGTCATTTTTCCTTTTTTTTCTCTTTTTCATCCTCACATTTATCGCCATCTTTGTTTCCCTCCAAACATTTCTGTCTTTTGTAATTTCTTGAGGTTCCTCCACTCTTTCTCTTTCCTTTATCTTATGCTGACTTTCTCAGTCACTTCCCACATGCGCTCTCTTTCTGTGTCCTTTTTTATTTATTCACTTTCTATTTCATTTTATCTTATCTCTGTTTATCTCTGCTCTCACCACCCTCCCTACTTCTTTATGTTTGTATCTCTGGGTTATGTGACCTTGCTTTCATTCATCCTCCCACAGAGGGCGACAGCTTTATTAATAGTTTAGTTGGTCTGCTTTTCTTTTCCATCCAGTAGAGCGGCATCTCTTTGAGAGTTTAAAGCGTAACTCGGACTGGAGCTGGTGGTTGATGAACACTTGACACTCGTTCAAGTTCACACAAGATGTCATCTGAAAATATTAACTGGCCTTAAAAGAATGTGTCAAGTTGGCAAGTACTCAGTGGGGATGTAATTTCGTTCTGTGACCGCAGGATGTTTGTGAAGGAAACCACATGGACTTTGCAGTTCAGGTGTACAGCTCATACTAATTGCTTTTTAAAGTTATACTTTAAAGAAAACATTTAAAAAGAAAAAAAAAAGTCCCACTTTCTGGACCTCTATTTTAAAATCACTCTCAGCAATAGGTGGTGGAACAGTAACTCCTAACCCTTGAACTGCAGTTCTTGGCTTAGTCAAGAACGGGAAAGGGCTCTCTCGCCTCCATAAAAATGCAATTGCATTTGCATCACTGCTTGCCCGCCGTCTTATACTGCTCAGTTGGAAGGGAAGGAGTCCATGTCGAAAATGTATCTCTAACATGAATTATTTTGGTATTCTCATGACTGTTGACAGATGCACTGGATGATAAAGGGAAACGCTTGTAACTCTGACAATGATCATGAGTATGACTATAAGAGCTATGTCATTTATTCTCAATTGGTTGGGAAATTCTACATCTATGCGGTAGGCAGTATATATTTGTTATAGATATCTATTTTATTAATTTTTTGTTTTCTACTCATTTATTTATTATTAATATACATATTTGTATTTATTATTATTATTATTTTATTTTTTAGCTTATTACTAAGTTTGGATTGATGATGGACACCTGGAAGGAGTGTGGGGGGTTAGGTTGGAGGGGGGTTACATCCATGTCTTGATTCCTCGAACGTTCAGATTTCTGTAGTCGTACGATGAAAAACTAATAAATAAGGCCGTTTAAAAAAAGTTAAATGTTTAAAAGCTAAAAAGGTACAAAATATTGCATTATCAGACGTATGTTGCAAAGAGAAAGTCTAAGCAGCAAGCAGGAAGTAGAGTACATCCCCTCTCTGCATTCAGAGGTGACACTCTCTCCGTCTTTACTCTGCCTTCGTCCTCATTCACCGGCTGTACCTTCTCTCATTCAGTCTATCGACACTCACCTCCTGGCCTCTACATCAAACCACACAGTGATAGCAGTGCTCTTACCTACGTGAATATGTTTTGTCCTCCTGTAAAATGCATTGCATTCACCTTGCCCAAGTTCTGTTTTCCATCCACTGTGTTTGTTCATTTGTTTGCCAGCTTATTTTAATCCGTGTAGTGATTGATATTGTATTGTCGAGTGATGCAGAGCCGGCCCTGCATGTGCGGCATTTTTCTGTGTGCATGTGTAGAGTTTAAACCTTGAAGTCTTTGTATAACTTTGTGCATTGTTTGTCCTTGGATGGTTTTCAGTGTTTATAACCTGGAATGAAGTCGGGAGTCGTAAAAAAAAATAAAAAATAAAAATAAACCCTTGTAGATTTGAAATTGTTGGCACTCTTCTTCATCTTCCTTTCTCTTTTTTTAATTTATTTATCTCTTTACTTATTTATCTAATTTGAAAAAGAATACTTTTTTTTCAGGTTCCTAATGTTTTGTAACTTTGCAAAAGGCACAAAACTAAAACAAAATAGCTATCCTTTTTTGGGCTATAGTTTTTTTTACTATTATTATCATTTTATGTACAGTATGTGTGTTAATATCATGTCCACGGTTCCCACATGGCTGTATTCCACTGTAAATGTTTAATACATGTTACCTGTGCTTCATCATGTGATTTTCTATGGTGTTCAAGGATGTGAACCTTTTTGGCAGGGACACCTCCAAATTAGTTGAAATATTTTGTTCCAAAATGAAATGTTCACATTTGGCAAAATAAAGACTTTTAAAATGACAGCATAAAAAAAATAAATAAAAAAATGTCCTCAGTTTTCAGAGAGATTTCCCTTTTCATGTCTGCGTTCTCGTAGTTTTTCAAGAAATGAATGCTTCCTTTGAAATGATTATTCCTCCCCGCTTTCAAATTTCATTTTTGAACAAAACTCTTCATATCGGTTTGTGAAAATATACCTTGTTTGTTTAGCATGCTGCTGATGTTTCATCTCCCCGCATGATGTTTATTAGTTGTGTGTATGCTCTTTGCATATCGATGAAGTGTTCAGAGTATCTTCACCTTGGGATCAAGTGTGTCTTTGTTTGTGGCTAACATCTGTATGTTTTGTGTGCGTATATAAGGGAGTGTGTGTTTATCAAGGATGGCCACCAAGGATAAACTGTGTGTATTTATGCATGCATGAGTGCCTGATTGTACAGTTGTGTTCAAAATAATAGCAGTCCAACATCACTAACCAGATCAATCACTGTTTTTGGTAGAAATTATATTTCTACATGGCAAATAATTTACTAGTAGGTGTTGTAGAGTAATAGAAAACCAACAGACCCAACAGTCATGACATGCATGCTGCTGATTCTGTGTAATTGAATCATTAATTGAAAGGGGTGTGTTCAAAATAATAGCAGTGTGGAGTTCAATTAGTGAGGTCATTCATTCTGTGAAAAAACCGGTGTCAAACAGGTGGCCCTTATTTAAGGACGAAGGCAGCAAATGTTGTACATGCTGGTCATAGTGCATTTCTCTCTGAAAGTCTGAGTAAAATGGGTCGTTCCAGACATTGTTCAGAAGAACAGCGTACTTTGATTAAAAAGTTGATTGGAGAGGGGAAAACATATAAAGAAGTGCAGAAAATGATAGGCTGCTCAGCTAAAATGATCTCAAATGCTTTAAAATGGCAACCAAAACCAGAAAGACGTGGAAGAAAACAGAAAACTACCATTCAAATGGATCGAAGAAAAGCCAAAATGGCAAAGACTCAGCCAATGATCAGCCCCGGGGAGATCAAAGAAGGTCTAAAGTTAACTGTGAGTACTGTAACAATTAGAAGACGCCTATGTGAAGCCAAGCTATCGGCAAGAAGCCCCCGCAAAGTCCCATTGTCCCAAAAACGACATGTGCTGAAGAGGTTACAATTTGCCAAAAAACACATTGACTGGCCTAAAGAGAAATGGCGTAACATTTTGTGGACTAATGAAAGCAAGATTGTTCTTTTTGGGTGTAGGGGCTGCAGACAGTTTGTCAGATGACCCCCAAACACTGAATTCAAGCCACAGTACACTGTGAAGACAGTGAAGCATGGTGGCGCAAGCATCATGACATGGGGATGTTTCTCATACTATGGTGTCGGGCCTATTTATCGCATACCAGGGATCATGGATCAGTTTGAATACATCAAAATACTTGAAGAGGTCATGTTGCCTTATGCCGAAGAGGAAATGCCCTTGAAATGGGTGTTTCAACAAGACAACGACCCCAAACACACCAGTAAGCGAGCAGCATCTTGGTTCCAGACCAACAAGATTAACGTTATGGAGTGGCCAGCCCAATCCCCGGACCTTAATCCAATAGAAAACTTGTGGGGTGACATCAAAAATGCTGTTTCTGAGGCAAAACCAAGAAATGCAGAGGAATTGAGTCCTGGGCTGGAATACCTGTTCACAGGTGCCAGAAGTTGGTCGACTCCATGCAACACAGATGTGAAGCAGTTCTCAGAAACAGTAGTTATACAATTAAATATTAGTTCAGTGATTCACAGGAAAGCTAAATCTTCAAGCATTTTTCAGTTTATACAGTAAATGTTTGAGTTTGTAAAGAAAAATATAGACACTGCTATTCTTTTGAACAGCCTAATATTCATTTTTCTTCACTTTCTGTAAAGTAATAACAAATTTGATAATTTTTTCTTCATGTTTTGATTTGGAATAGAATGTGCAGTGTCCCCAATGCATTTGTGTGTATGGAAATAAAAGCTATTATAAGGATTTTGAGCTTTACTCACTTTTTTAAACACACTGCTATTATTTTGAACACAACTGTATGTGTGTGTTTGTCCATGAGTGTGTTTGGCTGTGTGCATGCACCTGTGTGGTCTTTTCTATGTGACTGTCAATTTGTATGTGGTTGCCTACCGATGTGACTATGTGCATACCTGTGTGTGTGTGTGTGTGTGTGTGTGTGTGTGTGTGTAGGTGCATCCACCCAGGACTCGGATGCAATGGAGCCAGAGAAGCAGGTGGACAGCACAGTGAAAATGGCTGGAGTGATCGCAGGGATCCTTATGTTCATCATCATCCTCCTCGGCGTCGTCCTCACCTTCAAACGCAGGTAGGTAATAAACTGAACAACAGGACCCAGTGGCAGCTTAAAGGTGCTATGTGTAGCATTTTAAAATCATCAACACGTAACTGTTGTATCTTCATTGCAATCCCTTTAACCCATAAACAGACAGTCGGTAGCCTCTATCAGACTCTGCGCTGCATTGTGATTCTCTGAGTTACTTTGTGGAAGAGGGCTGTTCCTTCACAGTAAACTCAACTGAAACTTTCATAGTTCCTGGAGCCAACACCTGATTAAAAAATCAGTTAAAAGATGTCAGCAATAAGAGCACAATTGGCATGAAGATAGAGGCTACCACTCATCTTTATGACCATTGTGTCATTTTGTAACAGTAAGCACTTGGACAGCTTGTATGTGTTGAAGAATAAAATGCTGCATTTAGCATCTTTAAACCATTTAACTGAATAGATTGATAGACAGACAGATTGATGGATAGACCTCATAATGTTAATTTAAAGTGTCCTCATAGTTGATATTCAGGTATAAATGATTAGGTATGGACAGATAGACATACAGGGGAGAAGGTGATGTCTTGAGGTGAAGGAGATTACAGCGAAATGTTTAATAAGGCGGATTGAATCAGAATTTAAAATGTTTTTCGTGTAGTTTCAGTGTCAGTCAACAAAAATCCTTCTTAGAGATTAACATTTATCAAACATGGCAGGTTACACACTGATTGTTCTGATTGTGAAGGCCGCAAACCTCTATTCATTTCTCAAGGCAATATAAAAGGTCAGAATTCAGTATTAAATCTGGAGATGTACTTAATCCTCTCTAACCCTTAAAGGCAAAATAAATAATAATGATAGATGTGCCCAGAGTTTATATATCTAAAACCCAGATGAACTGTATTACTTTTTTTCAGTTAGCAGACATACACAGCTTTCTGTGTCTTTGTTAACATACACACTGGCTTGCCACCATCACCTGCCTTTCTTTCCATTACTTTCTCTAATTCTCTATATCGCTTCATCCATTCTCCCATGATCCCTCTCTAGCCGACTCGCATAATGCTTATACATTTTGTTTTGCTAGCACTCACATTTGTTTGATTTTTTTTGCCATTTTGTTTATGTTTTTGTCAGTTTCTTACTTCACTTGAAACGTGTACAAAACTTTGCTGAGAAAAATAACAATTAAAGTAAAGGAAGATTCATTAGCGTGACTTGTGCAAATAGAAAATCAACACAACACAATACATGCAAATGCATTCCAGCAACCACACTGTGGCACTTTTTGTGATGTTTGTAATTGAAGCATATATGTACTACAAAACTAGACTGGAGCCACAGGGAGGTGAAATGGAAGGCATGAGGATTACTTGGTCTGATTGCCCAAGGTGTTAAATCTTGAGACTTAATAAATAATGGTGTGGACTCACAGTTGGGCTGTTTTCACAAATATCGATGGTGATTTGATCCTCTAATCGGTAGTGTCATTATTTTTAATGGAAATGATGCAAACTTTTGCTACTTGTTATTGTTTAGAAGAGATTTATTGTGAGAGAAGAGTGTGAAATTCTTTGTGTCGTTAGATTCCCTGAACATGTTTTAAAATGTCTCTCACAACTGAACAAGGTCATTTTCTTTGTAATTTTACAGCTGTAATCAAGGTAGATGCTAGAGTGGCAGCTGCAGTGTCACAGTCATGATACAGCCAACAATTAGCAGAGAGCTTGGACAGCCAAGAGTTAAAAAAATAAAATTACTCAAGTTTTCAGGTTTATCACATCTCATGCTATTATTAATACTGCAGCCATCAGGCCCTTCCAGCACAGCAGTCACTTGTCTGTCAAGCTGCAATTTCCATACTGACGTTCCTCCAGAGCCACTTTTGAATTGCTCCACTTAGGCTACGTTGACCAAACACATTGCGACAAAAGATCTTGTCATTACTTACATATTTTATGTAAAAACACCCACACCATTGATCTGCAGATGTGAACAGTACTTCAACAACCTGAATAACTAAAACTGGCTCATAAGCTGGTAACAATCAACAACTGTCAAGTCCCTTTTTTTAGTACTTGGGAGTTCATCTCTTTAAAAATTGCATTTGTTTTCTTCCATGGATCTCTGTGTGGAAGTTGTCATGGTCAGCACATAGTGCACTTTGAATGGCCAACAAGATCATTTATAAGTCTTTGTACTCTGACCTTTTTAGAACACAGTATCCAGTTCTCATAATATATCCATTCCCACGTGTTAGGAAGGAAACAAGGCTTTGTATTTGGTCAAGGAGCAGAGGCAAGACTCTGTGTGCATTCAGGCAACATGACACTGAACATGTGTGCAGCAAGGAAATAGTGTGTCTTTCAAGATACATCTATTCTATATCTTTCTGTAATGCCACAAAGAGGCCATGCATACGACAACACTGTTATATGTTAGTATAAAACCACAGACTAGCTGTGCAATTAAAGCCAAGTGTATTGTTTCTTTCACCATAAAGACACAAAGCACTTGGGCACAGACAGCAATACAGCGAGGGAAACTGGCTGATACTTTATTGCTGGTCGGAATACAACATTACATCCATTTCAAGTGAGAAAAAGAGGCTGGGGAGTCAAGAGAGGGCAGAGGGTCAGTTGGCAATGCTAATCAGAGGCTAACAGAGAATATCCCAAGCACCAAGAGGATAAGAATCTATCAGAGCCAGAGGAGGAAAATGCCAGGAGTAACAAGAAAGGTATAGGTAAAGACTTCAGAAGAGGGTGCAGGTGGGGAATACAGGGGAGAAGCAGAACGGGAGGCAAAAGGAAAAGAGGGGAGGAAGGAAGAAAATGTACAAGGTTTGAAAAGTGTGAAAAATAAGGCAGCACTGGTTAACCTGGGGGTCAAATGGATATGCTAATCAGATGCTAACTAGGTTAAAAGGGCATAATATACATAAAAAGGCCAATTGGAGGGCAAACGCCACCCTAGCGGATGCAGGAGAAAGAGGAAAAAGAGCAATGATGCAGAAGAAGAGAAAGAAAAGAAGCAGTTGAGATGCCGCTCAGATGTATCATGAACTCAAGCTAACCCAGGCCATCAGCCATGGTTAAAGATCCCATGCAGGTCAAATGGAGTCATGGAGCACATATGAAATTAAGACAGAGAGAGAGAAAAGCCAAGCAGACATGGAGATGATCATGGCACGAGGAAGAGCATAGAAAGAGGAAGTTAAAAGGAAGCTGCAGAAGTGAGAGAACATATGCAATCTAGAGAAGAGAGACGAAGAGGGAGGGTAAGAAAAATCGCAGTAGGTAGGAATAAAATGATACCAAGAGACAGTGAAGAGTCTTGGAGACAGAAGAGAGCAGACTAAGAGATTCGGACAGTGGGAGGTTTACCATATCATTGACCGTTTTCTGGGGTCATCTATATTTCATTCCACACACTTTAGCCAGTCGTCCGGGTGGCAGAAAAAGTGTCTTTTAAATCGAAAGTGTTTTACATGCCTTTCAGAGCCCATAAATTATTCGGTGACAAAACTTTGTCGGGAAGTGAGCCTGCACAACTGTCCAATTAATCTTTCAGATCTCCGTTACACATGTTCCAAATGGACTTTATTTTTCAAGGAAAAGCCAGGCAATGTTGCCGATAATGTAATGTAAAAGTGAATAACACTGGACATGGCTGAAGTCTTAATGGGGATTTGATGTTTCTACAACCAGGTGGCCCCGAGGGCTCAAAGAGCCAGCACCGGAAGATACACGTTTCATAAAAAGGTTGAGAGGAGAATGGATGAATAATTAATGTTCCTGAAGCTCCCTAAACAACAGCTGAGTTTTTTGTGTGAAGCCAGAGAAGAAGACCTCGACTAAGTAATTGAAAAAAGGTGACGTCTTCGGAACTATAAATTGATGGAAAAATATGTTATTCAGACTTTTTACACCCCTATTTCCTTTTCATCCAAGCTCTTTAGAATTCTGAACCTGCAGCCATCTTTTGTGATTTTATTTTATTTGAAGCTTTTGTACTGCTTTCATGTCCAGGTCAACCTTAAAAAAAAGAGAGACTCAACCTTGATGGGGGGTTCGGTAGCTTAAATAAAAACAAATGAAGTAAACAGCTCAAAGAAAAAGCACATAAATGAAGATATACAGGCAAATAAACAAAGGTTTTGGATATCACCCATGGCTATACGAGGCACATCTCAACACCTAATGCAATGCTTTTACTGCTAGACATGACTCTTGGCAAATCTGCCCTTTCACATTATCTGTTGTATTCTGGCCTCAGAGATATTTGTGTGGAAATGTCTGAATTATTAATTCCAAACCTCACCCAAAGGGCTTCTGTGTATTTAAAAGGTCCTGACAAGCGAGGCTGGGTCAGTCTGGCTGTATTGGAGCTCTCCATATGTTCTAATGTTTATTTACAGTAAGTATTTGTCTCAATAGCATGGCTTAAACTTATACTGAAGTAAAAGATGTAATAGTGAAAGAGTAAAATGCTGATTTCACTTTATATTTGATTTAACGCACACCCAGCTGCTCGCGGGGAGAAAAAATTTTTCATCAACTTCTTATGGCCCTTTTCAACCAAATGTGAATGTATGTAAATGCAGAAAAAAAATTATGAACTCACTTTGTCTCGCGTTTGCCCACTAACTCTTTTTAGAGAAGTCAGTATTTCTACAAAACATTGTTTAAAATTAACAGGACAAGAAATTCTTCTGCATAGTTCTTACATTGATACTAGTGACATATAGTTGATCAAATCCTGTCAACAAGCTTTAGCAGCCTCCAGGCTTGTGTTTGACCAGTCAGAGGCCTTCAACACTGCAACACATACTTAATACATACTCAACGAACAGCATAAACCTCCAAGCAGGGAGTGTTACGGCTTGATTCCACCGGGAACGGCTGCGTCACGTTCCAGCTGCGACGTGGCCGCTGGAGCTGATTGCGGCCACTCTAGACGATGCCTGCAATTCCACCTGACGTGCCGCAGCACGTTTCAGAAGCTTCCCGGAATTGGCTCTCTGCTCTGCTCCGCTTAAAGTACATGGCTAGTCTATTTTTGACGGAAGCCACGTCAAGTTACACAGAGCAGATCGAACAGGGCAGGAAGCTAGACACAGAACGACATAGAGCATCTGGTCAATTTTCAAAATAAAACACCCTGTGCAGACTCCAGATCATATATCAACAATAAACACAAATAAAACAGACAAAAAAAAGAAACCATTTTACAACTACTACATTAGCCTTCTTACCCATGGTAGAAGCACAAAAAGCAAGGAAAAATTACCAGTCAAAAATATTGGGCAGGCAAAACACGCTTCTGAGATGCCCCAGGTGGGGTATGAAGCCGTGTGGAGGACGAAACAAAACTGAGTTGCAGACGCGGCGTCATTACATCCCAAGAACAAACTTTAGACTGATTACAATACAGAGTTGAAGGAAAGGTACAGAACAGGAAATAATGAACAGGAACTGAGGATGGAGTCCTTCGGCATTTTAGTTCAGGAAGACCATCTTTCTGCCCATCAATTAAACTATGACTGTTCCAAGATTGTTAGAAAGAAATGACTAAAGGCTGTATCCAGTTACTGACACTGACACACACTAGATAGAAACAAGGTGAGCTGATTGGTCAGTTGTAAGGTAATGGCAGAGAAACCCCGCCCCCTCTGACACGTGATGAATCCTGATGTCACATAGAGACTGTAGATGGAGACCGAGGTGTTATCTGAATAGCAACAGGCCTGCCACAGGCTACTGATGCTGCTAGACAAAGTATTAGTCCCCACCAGATCTGTCTACATGCTCACTCACACACACACACAAACACACACAGGCATACCACTAAAAGTCAGTCAAAGTGTGGCATCACGCACATGCAAAGTCAAAGTCACAGTCAAAGATGTGATTGGTGACACGCACATACACATTGAGTTTGAATGTGAATGCGAAGATGAATCCAATATGTGCACACAGCTACACATGCATACACAAACAGAGGCAAATCTGAAGCACAGGATGCGTGATATTTTAATAGTGGTGACTTAGTGGTGTATTTAGTGGAACAGTTAGTGTGTGTGTGTGTGTGTGTGTTTCCCTGTGTGAGTCTATGTTGTGTATACATGTATATATCTCTGTGCCGAGCAGTGATTGGTTTTCTTTTTGCTTGTGCGGCTGGATGTAAAATCATCAAAGTCAGTGTCATATCACCATCTGTGTGTGTGTGTGTGTGTGTGTGTGTGTGTGTGTGTGTGTGTGTGTGTGTGTGTGTGTGTGTGTGCTGACTGCCTGATACTCCTTCTTAGTCATTTGAAGCCAATATGGAGAGGGGCAGAGCCATGGATTGGTACACACATGGACACACACACAGATTGAAAGAGAGGGAGAAATCCAGATGGGTCTGTGGACAGAAACGGTTGCAAACACAGAAATACTGCTCTCGGCCAAACACAGACCAAAATATTTCTCATGAGTCTTCAGCGTCCTCGATAGTAACACTTCCTTGAAAGTTGACTTTAATTTATAACATTTCTGAATGCTTATAAATGAATGCACCTTATATATTTCCCAACATTACCAGAGCCACCTTAGCTCAAGATGACATAGTGGGTAGTTTTGTCAGAGACGGGTCCCCTTGTAATCATTAGAGAACAAGGATAAAAAGGTTGTTATAGCTTTTTCATTGAATGGTCCTTAACAGTAAAACTGTATCATTAAAGTACAGATAAGGAATCACATAAGTGTGTGGGCAAATCCAGATGCACGAGGCTTGGTTTTTGTACATCACAGTTTTTGGTTGAGTGGCTGAGTGTGTGTTACCAAATAGAAACAGAGATCTGAACAGTTTGTCATTAAACCTTAACAAAATCACACAACACGTCCTCACACCTAAATGACAAAATAGTTTGTTTGCCAATGACTCCCAAAATGACATATATGACCGTTGGAGAGTACCAGCGACAGGCGTACCAGACCTCTGTCGTCATGGTAACAATAATAAACACGTGGTTAACGCTGTTAAACAGTTGCAGTTTGGTTAAGTTTAGGCACCAAAACTACTTGGTTAGGTTTAGGAAAAGATCAGGGTTTGGGTTAAAATATGTACGTTGCTTATGTTACATCATGTTACTTACTAACGTAACTTAATTTACGTACGTAAGTTAAAATAAGTCAGCGTTGACTTTTGGTTTCACACAGGACATGAGCAGCGGTCTCCTGGGTAAAAGTCCTGTGTTTGACCCATCCACCCCGGCCTCCTCCCGACACTGACTTTTTCGCTCTTTATACTTCCTTACCTGACTTCCTCCTTTGCTCCCATCATAATTAGTACAGCCAATAGAGCTCACCGCCTAACAATAAACATAAATATGCTGCTTGCACAGACGACCTATACGGCCATATTTTTGGGAAGGACGGAGACTGAAATTACACTAGGGACAGGATTTTGTTATTCTAGACAACAGGCAGCAACATGCAAAACACTGTTCTTGTACAAGGTAGCTCCCAGTTGTAGAGTTCAATAAGTTACCTGAATAACAAAGTAACTTACTTAATTGAAGCTCTATGCGATAACCTGATTTCTTAAACATATTGTATATTACAAGATGCATTTTACAACATGTGCATGAAAAACAGGAAGGGAAAGTAAAACTGTGACAGCAATGCAGTTGGATGAAAGGACATATCATTGGTGGCATCCTTGTATCTAGTATAATGAAATCCAAAGTCTGACTTAAACTTAAACTGATCCCAAATTAAAGTCTAAATAAGTCAGTTTGCACAGCTGAAATTGTATAGACACATTTGCACTGTAAGGAAAATTGTGCTTTCACTTGGTGCTCAAATGGTCTAATATAAAGTAGCTCAATGATTTCTTTGTACATTTCTTTTCAGTTTGTTTTAACATGCATACAAGTATACAAACATACACAGCATCATGCATTTGCACCAATATTGTACAAGAATTTGTACAAATTGTACATCCATCGCTTTTCTGCTGATCCATTCCAGCTTACCAATCACTCTCCACCTTTGCTAGTTCTTAACATCTTAACAACAGCAATGGTAACAATAACATCCCATGTTTACATCTGATTCTTTTTCCCCACAAATATCCTGTCGCTCTTCCCCTTTCTTTAATTTATCCTAAATTAATATGTTAATAAATCCTTTATTGTCGTTGTTCTGAAAGAGGAATGAAAATTAAGTGTTGCAATCGTAAGTTTGTGTCTCTCACTGAATAGGCAGAATAACTAAATGTGTCCCTTTGCTAAACAGAAAACAGTTATAAAAAAGGATTTAATTGTAGAGCTCCTCACAACTGGAAATATATTCAACATTCTACTATTAACTTTGGCAGAATGAACTCACTGGTTTTCTCTCTGAAGTCTGTTCTACTGGCTGCAAGAAAAAAAGAAATTTGAGGCAGTTTGACACAGTAGAATTTCACCATCATCAGTGATGACAGGATGTCTTCAAATTCAAAGACGTAGGGTGAAATGTATTTTCTCTGCTCAATATGGCTTCATGTCCACTCCAAGCTTCTCTTTACAGCGCTGTTGACTGATACAGCTGAATGTTTCTTGTGTCTCCAGACTCTTGTTTTCTTTGTACAGTGTTCACGGGGCCCTCTTTGAGAAAGTGTTCACCTCACTCATGAAACTTCTCAGGGATTTCTACCTGTTATAGTCTCCATGTTTAAAACTTGTCACCTTGGTAAATCTTTCGATCTTGGTACATCACTTAACTGCACTCTTGCTGGAAACCTACTGAAATCCCACACACTGGCACACTGTGGTGATTTCTGCTGCAAGAGAAAGTCTGCTTTTCATCCCAAAAGGGGGCAGGTCTGATCTCTTCATTGTTGCCTAAACAGATAAAAATAAAATTGAATGTTTCCCCCCTCTTTAGCCTATCACAGCTCATTCCTGTTCACATTTTTATAGACATAGACACAACTGTGTGTGTACTGCTGCGTGCAACAATTCGAAATTCATGTTAAAGGATTAGCAAAAAAGGGATTGTGAAAGTCACAGTCATGCAAGACAGAGAGAATGGGAGTACAAATGTTTCAGCATTCAGTTCATTGTCAGTATCAGACAGCCATGACACTGGATCTGTGCCAGAAAATAATAAAAGTAAGGCTCTTTTTTGTGCCAACATGAATTCAGGCTGAGAACAAAATGCTGTAGCAATTTTACCATATCTACAGAAAACAACAGGAATGCTGGAAAAGAGAGCTGCAGCCTTTCAGAGTCAGGTCTGCTTCGGTCTGCTCCGTGTCAACCAAAAAAAAAAAAAAAAAAAGAAATACGAGGGGATGGAGAGAAGGAAAAATGACAGATGAAACAGATGTCTCAGGTTTCTCACCACAACCTCTCTGACTCAAGTCTCACACCCTTTAATGTCTCTCTCTATCTTCCTGTTTCCTGTCTTTGGCTCCACCCCTTCCTGTCCCGTCCTGTACCTGCCTTGCCCTTGCTCCGATAGAGAGATTCACACATGGAGAACTCTGAGCGTGGGGTATTGTATGTTTACTTCTAGACATCAACGCATCCACTCCGTTCCTCACTGTGACTCTCACCTCGCCTCTTTCAGTAGTTTTCCAAATGCATCTTATGACTAAGGCTACACCTGGAAAATGGATGTGGTATTTCCAGTATTAATGTGATTTCAATTCCAGAGAAATGTTGTTCTGTTTTTAAAAATAATTAATTAGCTACAATACACAAAAGACCCAGACATTTAAAATGTTACAATTTACTCAACTAACAATGAAATGACTTAATATATTTCAAAAAAATATCCTTTGGCTACCTTTCACTTTGAAGAGGTGGGAACACACACATGGTAATTGCTGTGGTTACACATCTCAAAATTGTTGAAAAGAGCCACAGAATGTGCTGTCCTAAGCAACGCTCAAAGATGTTTTGGGAGCTACACATCCTTTTTCTGTAAGAGTGTGAAACAAGAAATACCTAATATTTTAATCTCCGTGGCACACGTAATTTTCTCCTGGCTGTTTTTTTTTGTTTGTTTTTTGGAGTTTGTCCTCCTCTCGCTGCCAGATCTGTGTCACTAAGTGGTTGAAATTTAGGTTTTTCAGTTCCTTTGAGAATCTAGTGCAAGCCATCGTAGAAGTCCTCATTTATGCACTTGTCTTGTATCTTCCCTGTGTTAGCATCATTAGCGTATATTCTTCTGTGTTTTCCATGATGGCTGAGGGAGTGAGTGCAGTAATATTTTAGCAAAATATTCAGGTGCAAATGGGACTTTTAAAATGGCTACATGTGATGTTTGAGATCATTATTACTTAACAGTGAGACAAGTTAACTAATGTAAGATGCTTTTGGTATATTTGATCATTTATTTCAAGACATCTGTGCATTTCCATTATTACTGCACGTCATCTGTGGTCACTGATTTATTTCCTTATTTTGTTTTGTAAAAATTGCATGTTTAAAACAAATATCAAGACTCCATCATCATTGCATCATAATTCACCTCTCATTGCCTCTGTATGGTGAGAGATGTTTCGATTGTCTGTCAGATACTTTCCCAGTCATTTGCTTTTGATGCATTGTCAGTAATTATGTTATTTGCAAAAAAATATCTATACCTGCTTTGAATTTCCCATTGAAAATGGAAAGACAGAATATCAGACAGACAACTGATAAAATGCTCCAGTTATTCTGCTGCTTTCTATAGTGGGAGCAGGTTGGCATAATTGATTACATCTCACCATAAAGCAAACAATCGTGCAGAATCTTCAGAAGCGAGAAGCGAGCCAGCCAGCCACCCTCAACATAAGGAAAAGGTTAAATAATTAGTGCAACTCTGTAGATCATGAATTATGTGTTTGGCTTTAACAAATATGACAGAGGTGGGAGACTAAGAGGGAGATATGTGGTTATATCTTGCGGAATGAAATGTGACGCTTCACAAATATCTCCACCCACACTGTTCTGGGCTCAAAGACAATCCACTCTGCGCCCGTCATGGTAGCTATCGCTTTGGAGTCATTTTTTCTCTAATAAAAACCCAGCCTGCATTTAAAGCCGCATGCATCTCTGTACTTCAACCCTTATCTGTGTGAAGTCCTAACTTATGTTTGATTCGCAAATTAGACAACACGAGTTGTACTTTTTTAAATGTTACAGAAAAGTCCTGTAGCACTCAAATGTTGCATTTGGTAAGCCTGATGAAGATTTTAAGGTATTCTTGTTCACTCGACTGAAAAATGTGTATTTACCAGAGGGGAATGGGGACATGATAGTGATATGGCCTCGCAGGAGGATGGAGAGGTGGTTTGATGTGAATTTCAGAAGGGAAGTTAAAGGTGTTATTGACAGTGATGTCAAGTGGGCGGTCTGGTCACATAAAATGAGAAAGAACCACGCTGTCTGAAAATTCAAATAAAAAGGAATATATTTCCCCATCCCAAAATTAATTTAAGATAAAAGATAGAAATGTCAGGCACTTGTTTGACATTGAACCAGCGCTGTGTTTTTATGCGTGTGGAGGTCATGGTGGATAGGCTTCCATTAACCGTTGTTCAGTTCTCACTTTCCCAAAAGTCTTTTATTAAGGAAAGTTTAATGGTGATGGTCTAAAACCTCAGCTTCATCAACTTTTTCATAAGACAAGTACAGTTTTTGTTCTCACTATTTTCAAATAATCCAACTGCAAAATACAGTTAGTGGGATGTAAAAGGTGAATAAATGAGGTGGAGATGATTTTTGCACAAAAGAGAGGAGCCATAATTTGATTTTGTGAGCGATGTTCCTCCTTGAGGAGAAAGAAGTTTGAAAATGCATCGCTGTGACAGTTGATTCATTAGGAAATTACGGGAGTGCCTCGACCCGAAATCCTTGTAAGATCTAAAATTACCCCCCATCCACTCGACCCCGTCTAAAAAGTCAAGAAATAAATGATCATCCTCCACACTGAGACAGCAAAAGGACACATCCTGTTTCCAGACAATATACAGCACCCTCAGGGGCTTAGTCTATAACAAGAGAATTGAGGCGATTAGTAGCTGATGTCAGCCCAGGGAATGAACTCCACTGCACATGGCAGGCTCTTACAAGGCCAAGTGGTCTGAAGTATGTGCATGCGTGTGTGTGTGTGTGTGTGTGTGTGAGAGAGAGAGAGAGAGTGTGTGTTTGGAGTGGACTTTCAGTCTCCAAATTGGGGGATATACTGTACATAGACGCATACACACACACATTAGAGAGTCCTGAGTGCTTCCATGCTGACAGATGCTAAACCTGTACTTATTCACAGATAATTTGACAGTGTTAACACACACACACACACACACACACACATACATGTAAACATACACACACAGCTGGACTTGACCCCCATTCTGCAGATGTGACACACGGTTGAATAATGGACTCTGCTGCTTGCTGAGATAAATGCTTGATGGTCCACTTACAGCACTGTTATAATGGGTGATGGCCAGCCATTTACACACACACACACACACACACACACAGACACACACACATAGATGTACAAACTCTCATATACTGTATGATCACACATATAAACTGGTACATGGAACAAGAACGCTTCAAAAAACAACCTGTTCTTTACAACCTGGGTCTTATTTGCATGGTTCCCCTTCATTCCTGTTGGTTATGATAACATTTCACTCTCCAATTTAATTGCTGAGAACCGGGGATGCACTGCTAGTCACAGCTGTATAATGCAGACTATTATAGCAAGCAACGCAAGCTGTCAGACAGGTTGTAAACAAATCCACAGTTCAGCTAAAGCCAAATTATTTGGAGGTAAAAATGAAGAAGACCTTTATCATTTTACTGCTTTGTAAAACTGCTTGTGTTTTACAACTATTGTAATAAGGGAGTAGCTCTTCAAAATCTTTGGTAATAACATTTTCCTGCTGAAATAAATGGTTTAGATACAATAAACTATGGATTTGTTTACAGCCTGTCTGATCAGTCTGAGCTGTGGTGTTGCTTGCCCCAAAGGACAATGCAATAGGAATGATACAAAAATCCCAATTCAATACATTGATTTTCAATGGATTTGTATCATAATGACATAATCATATTGTGTTATCTTTTTACAGAATTCAGTTGTCCAAATGAGCAATTCAAAGCAAACTGTACTTAAAAGCTAAACATGGAACACAATTCATTGCATCATTGCATTATCGCATTATTTTACATTTTACATTTTTGCATACATTTACAATATCACGCTATATATTCATGTTAAAAATAAAACATACTCCTAGTAACATATTCTTAATCTCGAGATACAGATTTAAGCAACAATATCACGCACCCCCAATGCACTGGGGAAAAAAGTTGTTTATCCAAATAAATGAAATAAATTAGACAAATATAAGCGTGCTTTTTTTTCTTTTAAGTGTTCATACATAAAGAAAATATTTACACAGCAAAAAACGCACTGCAATACACACGTGTCACTCGCTCTCCACAACCATCTACCAAACACATCCTCCCAATTTGGCGCTCTATTTAAACTGCAAAATTTCCCATCTCTCCCTCTGCCTGTCAATGCCGCTGCTGCCCTGCATCAGTATTGCTGCCTGTTCTTCCGGCCTCACCACCACCCCAGTATCCACCTGCAGGCTCCGGCTGGGGGGTTTAAGATATTTGCTCATCACTCCCCAATATCTCTATGTAAACATATCTGCGGGGAGTGATGAGGTCGGAGCCTGGACGACAAACTCTGACTATGTTCTGCTGCTATGATGAACATTTCAAACGTGAGTTGTCTTACTAAACTATAAAACTAAACCCAGCTTGATAAAATCTCTACATATCAGATCAGTCACTATTCAGAAAATCACCTGCACTACAGAGTTACTAACCTGACTATAAAGATTTAATAAGACTTTAGATAGATAAGAAACACAGAAAACACATTTTTGACATGCTCTTCAGCTAGTGTGTGCGTGTGTGTTATCTACTCATCATGTCTATTGAATTGGCTGTAATGAGGCGCTAATAAGCCTCATTGACAGCATGCATGTGTAACACATGTCAGTGAAGGGCCTTATGTTCACGTTTGTGTGTTTGTGTACATACGTGACTGTATCTACATGCCAGCCTGTGGTTGTTTGTCAGTGTGTAGATGACAGATTGTAGGCCGGCATGCATGTGTGTATGAGAGAGAACGTGTGTGTCCATGCAGTAGGTGAGATATTTTTCATCCAACTCAGCCTTTAGGGAAAGGAAAAGTATTTCTTCATGACACACTATTCATATATATTGGTATGATAAACTATAGCCATCATATCATTGTTGAAATATGTGTGTGTTATACATCACATCCATGTGTAAGTGTTTGTTGTTGTTGTGTGTGTGTGTGTGTGTGTGTGTGTGTATTTTCAGCTGATAGTATTCATATAAGCCCATGATAAACTATAGCCATCATATCACTGAAAATGGTTGTGCATGTTTGCAGCACAAACCATTCATACAAAGTCCCAAAGCTAAGCCCCAGCCATCATATCAGAGTAGAGAGTAGTGTGTGTGTGTGTGTGTGTGTGTGTGTGTGTGTGTGTATGTGTGTACACCATCCATACAGAGCTAGAAAAACACTGCAGCCATTATACAAATATGGTGGTTCGGATCTTTTTTTCCCTTTATGAACCCGTTTGCATGTGGCATAAACCCATGACAAACAAGAAAATTACCCAAGGATGTATAATGGTCGCTGTGACTACATGAGTCACGTCTGACATTCAGCCAGTTAGACTGCATTAACTGACACACAAGGTGTCAGATAGCTGAACACTATGGACAGTAGTGGTGCATTTTATCATAATTAAGTGGTATACGACTTAAAAAGTTTTATTGTATTGAGACTGTTATTAAATGTCCAATATTGTATATTGGATCAATATATCAGGAAAATGTTTTAATCTAATAATTTTCATTGTTTAATGTGTTCAAATATGAATGGATGATGTCCAACTTACTGTGTGTTTCCAGCTTTTAAAGGCCCCACAAAATGCTATAATAGCTTCCCTCTTAAACCTACATAGGCAAAGAAACACCTGGACATAGTTTTATATTTTTGCCAATTCTGAGCTTATTCTTTCAGTCAGTATCAAGTGTTATACATCATATGATTCAGGGGAACCTACCCTTTCTTTCTGGTGCAATGTAAAGTCACCATCATGCATTACCTTTGTGTGAGCGTACCACATTTGACATAAAAAAATACATTACAAAAAAATGCCCAGTAAAAAAAAACTTTTGTTTTTTCAATGTGTAAAGCTGTATTTAGGTGTTTTGGAGTTGCAAATGTGCCACTGTGATGTGTAAGTTTCCACTCAAGTGAGCCAGGAGGCTTCTGTTTGCGTATCACGTGATCGCATGCACTTTAAATCAGCCCTGATTGTCATAAATACACCATTCAAATTGCCTCGGAAAGCTGAGAATCTCACAGTTCAGACACAAGCTAGTCTTAGTAATCATAAATGGTTCCAAAGTTATTTAATGTTTTGTAGAACATGTCTAGTGTAGCATCGATGCTACGCTTGGTTCTAAAGGGTTAAAATGATCCTGGTTCCTATTGAAACAAGATGTTGGAGCAGGACATTAGACACTTTGAGTATAGGGGCACACAGAAAGAGGCAAAGCTGTCATGAACTCCCCCACCTAGGGACAGATCCACCAAATACACTTCATTTTTGAGTCTACTGTTGTTACTATTTTGGCTCACAATGATACAGATTAGTGCAGGAACTGAAAAGGTGGATTTTCCACCTTTTCCAGATCACAGTTCAAGTATTTGAACTTTACCCTGCACACTACCTTCCCGGCTCTCACAGCTGGCTACCCCATCGTGCTCCTCGCAATGGATTCACCGCTTCTCATGTAAAATGAATGGGAGCCGTCGGCTCTGCCCAGCTTGACTTGTGTTTCTACCCCTAAGGGATCAATGTTAAGTTGAGACCAATTGGGTATCAGTTAGACAGGCAGTTTGATTAGATAAAACAGCCAGAAAGGCAACATTGTTAAAATGATATTGTGTTGAGTTTATTGATTGGACTTTTTAGTTACACCCACGAGTGCAGCATGAGGTCGACATTGAAAATGTATTGTTTTTGAGGACGTTCAAATGCCCCTTTCAAGGAGTTTTTAAGATGACTTAAAGGGTTTTTTAGTGTGCATAGTCCCCATGTGATATTTTACAAAATCTTGTGTTCACTTGAGGCAACATTGTGACAGTCAGTATCTTAGATTGGAAGATCTCCAGTATCTACCTGCTACATGAAAAATTGAAGAGCAAATATTGTACTCGTCTCCTTCATTAATTGCAAACACTCTGGAGCAGTGTACTGTTTAATAATAAGCTTTGAGAGGTGCTCATTTTAGACATCTGCATCTGCACCAAGCATCATATGTACAGTACAGCAGATGGTTAGGTTGATATTGTCAAACATTTCAACTCCGTGCATCCCTGTCAGAATTGAATTTGTTTGAGCTTGGTTCTGATGAAATATCTCCCAACATGTTCACTGCAAAAATGTCATGAAGCCACTTTTGTTTCTACGCTAAGTGCCCCTAACTGGAACATGCACAGAAACTGAGAGTGCAGATATGAACATTGATGTCATGCACACTTTTATGCCACTCTTTATTTACTAGATGATGGATGTGATTCTTTTTTCTTGGATCAGATGAAGATGAAATCAATCAGGCCACAAGTCGATTCTTAGTCCAAGCTGGTTTAATACACGTTGGTCAGACACAGAGTAAACAACCCAAGAGTCTGCCCAGAACAAAGGAAACCCATCCTTTATTTATTGTGTCCATACACAAGTCCATGTGAGGTGGCTACAAACACCAGATGTTCTTCTTCTGGCCTTTCTCCAGCAAACCCCAGGTCCCTCCTGGTCCTCCTCTCTATACATTTACCATATCAGGCAATACACCAGTTACACAACTTATGAAGGATACATACAAGATATAAAAGTTGACATGAAATGAATATGAGAATACAAAAACATATAACGTGATTATGTTATGCCATCATGCAAAAACCACCTACATCACTAGACTCTAATATCTTTTGTCAGCTTCTTGTAACAGATAGCAACCCATTTTCTGATCTGCATCACCTTGTTGTGCTATTACAGAGCTGCTACAGTATGAAATCCCTTCTTCGTAAAAGCGCTAAAAATGCCCACAGCCTTCATTGGCTAACAATCAATCAATCACGTTTTACTTTTAGCGGAACCCACTTGCAATTGTCTCAAAATGCCCACACATACACATACACATAAACACACACGTTAAATACAAACACACTATCATCATTATTCTGTGACAAATACATCACCACCTCGCTCACATTTACCTTCTTCCTCTCTCTCTCTGTCTCACTCTGTCTCTCGCTCTCACACACACACACACACACACACACACACACAGTGCCGTGCACAACCTGGTGGAGTGTTTTTTCTATGCCATATTAATATTTATGACCAGTTTTAACGGCTGTGGCTTTTACTGCCGGGCTCTCAGCGCTCTGCACTTTATTAATATCATAAGGACAATGTCAGCAGAGCCCTGAAAGAGGGTTATGGGTGTGACAGTGTCTGTGTGTGTGTGTGTGTGTGTGTGTGTGTGTGTGTAGGTTTTAGAAAAAAAGTTTGGTGTGAATGGTGTGTGCACAGGTGTGTTAAGTCGTGTGTAGTGAGGAGATGTGTATGACAGGTGTGTATGTGTAAAGGCTACTGAAATAAGCAAGTGTGTGTGTGTGTGTGTGTGTGTGTGTGGGGATACGCTAGTGTCAGCTTTATTTCTCCTTTAGCTTTTTTCTTACACTCCTCTTGGTTGTCACCATTTTTTCTCTTTCTATAGATAGATAGATAGATAGATAGAGAGATACACTGTAAAACAATTCTGTGAAATTTATGGTAAAATACTGGCAGCTGTAATTGCCAGAACTTTACCATGTATAAGACATTACGGTATGCTTTTTTGGCAACCGCAAATTTCATAGTTGAGAACTATTTGTTTGTTTATGGTAAATTACTATGAAAAAAACCCCACAAAATTTTATATTTTCACGGTACAAATTTGTGTTTTCTACATACAATGACAGTAAAAATTAAGGTTATGTACTATGTATCTACTACGGTTATATACTATTTGGGATTTTATGGTGTTTTACTGTTGCTATTTATGCCGTAATTTCTACAAACATTTTTTACAGTGTAGATAGATAGATCGATGCAGTCTGGAGTAGTAGTCTGGTGAGGTCTGCCCTTCTTTAAATAGGAATGGAAATAATGATCCTTTTCAGCCCTGCTTGACTTTCCCCTCGTATTGAAAGTCGGTCCGGTGCAGTGTGAGGGTCTGTGTGTGTACACGTGTGTGTGTTGTGTGCCTTAGATATTATGAGATCCCAATCTCTGGCCTCTCACCGGATGAAGGGTGCATGCCAGCTGGAAAAGTTGCCAACAAGCCATTACAGAGGTACCGCAGGGAGTCCAGTATCACACACACACACACACAAGCATGAACATATGGATGAATGAGATGTTGGTCAAGTGGAAGGCAGAGGTATAGATCTGTGACTGAGCTGTCAAGGACAGAAGGGAAGGACAAACATTTTTGGGTAAACACTTAAGCGAAAGTTTCTTGGCTTAGTTTTGATGTCTTTTTTTTTTTTTTTTTTTTTGATTTAGCTTCTATTTAATTTTATTATTTATTTGTTCACCCACTTTGCATTTTATGTATGAATGAGCCCTTTAAACTGATTCCAGTGTAAAACTATCGTGGCCTGGTAATCCTAACAGCAACAACACACACACTCTTCATCTAACTAAAGAATCATCTCTGCTTCCATTTGTTCCTCTACCAAACTTCCATCTTCTATCTTTTGCTCTTTTCTGTCATTCCTGCTCCCATATCTATCTATCAACCAGCCTGTTGGTGATGGAGGCATCAGATGTGCACCTTTTTGTTGTATTTTCATTTATTCTTGCATTATTTATTTTCCCTACAGACCCTACAAACTCAAGTGTTTGTTTATTACCGGAAAACTTGCAGGTTAAACTAATATAAAACATTTAGGGTGACTGGCCTGTTGGTCATCTGTGAGGTGGTGAGAATATAGACAGTGAAATATCCATGTGTCCCAGGTAGATCAGTGGTTCCAGTGCTCCATGCTAACACATTAGCACACACTATGTTGAGTAAAAGTAAGCAGTAACAATAACGCTGTCTCCAAAGTCAGGCAATAATACCTTGTAGCAGCTCTAAAGCTACATGGGTTTTAATCTAAATCTTAATATATATTTTTTTAAGTTTTAGTGCTAAAGACACAACATCTGCTGTAAATTCTCAATTTTAGAATGTACTTTTGTCTACTATGATGCTAAAAAAAATATATATAACTCTTTTTGAACTACGATGGATTAGATTAAAAACTGAAGGTGGTTAGTGATGGAAATGTGTTGTGCAGCTAAAAATACAAACACTGCTCAGTGGATGAATACATGTTTTTTATTGGAAGTAGGTCCAAAAACAAACCTTGCTACCTCAGCTAAGTTACATTTTTGCAGATTATGAATTTGCAGATTAAAATCACTAATAGCGTTTTATTGTTGTGATGTTATTTTCCTCATTTTAAATAATGCCAGTCATACTTCTGTTACCCACCATTACTCAAGATAGTGTGTGATAAAGCATTAGCATGGAGCACAAGGGTGAATGATGGATGAATTCTGTATGATGTCTATGTTTTCATCTCTCAAAAGTTAACGAACAGGCCAATCTCTTGGGTGAGTGAAATGATCATTTCACAAGCCATCGAGCTTCTTATTACCTCTAATTCATTTGACTGACTACTGACCATGCCACAGCTGATTCACAGAGGGGTTTTTCAGCTAAGTATGGACTGTAAAATATTCCAAAGATGGTCTGGTGAGCCTCCAAATAGCCTCTCTTCTTGTAAAGATAAAGTCAACTAAATATAGACAAACATATTGACCCGACAGGCAGCAGAGAAAAATTCAGCACATGGCCGGACAACTAGATAG
Source organism: Macquaria ambigua (assembly GCA_008360985.2). Classification (NCBI taxonomy): domain Eukaryota; kingdom Metazoa; phylum Chordata; class Actinopteri; order Centrarchiformes; family Percichthyidae; genus Macquaria; species Macquaria ambigua. The sequence continues at coordinate 29,747 of VMKM01003011.1, forward strand.
ACATGCTGTCAAACTGTCAGACAGACAGACTCAGCGTCTGTAAAAGCTTTAGGAGACAAAGTTGATAGACAGCAAAATATGAAAGTTTTCATATGAGGACACACAAACAGACATAGCAGTTAGATGGAAAATGTCAACGAGTCAAAAATAATTTTTCATTCAAACCGTGAACTAATCCAATGTGTTTGTCCTTCTTCTGGGTTTTGCTCTGTTGTCATCATCGGCCTCACCTCACCATGCTTCAGAAGACATGCTTATTCCTACTCTTATTACCTGTAAGTAGAGATTTCACATCAGGAATAACTCCTTTCTCAGCCCATTATTTGTTCCTTATGACTAGCTTTTGATTCCTGTAAAAAATGTGTCTTGTTTTCTTGCATCCTGTTTGACTTGTATCATATTTAACCCCATAATGAATCTGAGAACGTACACTGTTTCTCTCACAATATTCAAAACCCTAAAGACATCCTGACAACATACTAACATTTTACCAGCCAACTAGACATTTACACTGCATGATAAAAGGTCTACAGGATTACCTGCCGGAGACAAACTTGCAGGCACAGTAAGTAGGCAGGTGGTACAACATAGCTATCACTGTGCATCGATACTTTTCAGCAGCTTGCAAAAACCTATTTATTAGATAAACTGATCTGTCTGTCATGGTCATCATTTGGCCAAAGATAGTTCCCGTAATTGTAATGCTACTCAGATCAGTTTTAGAGTCTACAGTACAGTCCATATAGCCATCGTCACCCTGAAAAGTTAGACAAAGCCTCAGCTTTATTCTGCGAAAACAAAACATTTTCAAGTTCAAACTATCCACTAAATAAGGGGCTCACATCTAGTTACTTCTAGATTCAATTAGAGATATGAGAAAATTCTGAGAAAAATGATATGCAGATTCTCCATAGTAATTTTTAATAGCTTTGCTATTGAAGTTTGGCAACCACGCAGGGAGCAACTGGTTAGCATTGTGGTAAGAAAAGGTCTATTGTGGAACATCTTGGTAGCCAAGTGGTTGCAGCAGATGCCACATAACCCGCAGTGTTGCCGGTTCGGTTCCTTTGCTGCATGACCCCATGTTTCCTGTCAAACTGTCCAATAAAGGTCCCCAAAAAATATTTAAAACAAAAACCCAACAAAATGTCTCTTATATGTGCAAAGATCTCAGTCCTTGCAACTTTCACAACCATTCTACTTCACATTCACAAAGTTACACACACCTGCCGTAAGTGACGGAGCATTTCTATTGAAGGAGTTAGTGGTTACCTTTAGGGAAGCAACTTAACAGCAGTTTATAGAAAAGGACACTGTTCCTTAAACTTCCTGTGCAGGTTTTTAAAACTTGAACTGGGATGTGACAGTGACACTGTACATTATCAGACATGCACCCTGTAGCAAAACACTCCTCCTCATTGGTGCATGCACAGAGTATACTGGCTGGCTAGAAGTTCTCAGGACAGGGACTTGTGATTTCACCGCAGCATTAGTTTAGTGGTGAAGGGGAAATTTCAGTCGGACTTCATTTGCATTGTTTGCACGGTCCGTCTCTTAAAGTGTCTCACCCTAAAAGGTCAATGTAATTCACTGTTATCTTCTCCACCAAGTGGCCATTTCCTGCGTATTAACCAGTTCTAATGAGGTGCTATTATAGCTGTCTGTTCATACATGCACAAGCACGTCCAGGCACGCGCACTCCCAAATACACACACACACACACACACACACGTGTACCCCAGCATACCTGCGCAAACACATGCACTCTGTTGCCCCGAGCTACACCTACAAATCCCTGCAGAGAATTTCTGAAAATCCCTGCTTCTCCATCTGTCTTCAAAGCATCTGAAAATTTCCTCCAAATCTGCAGCAGAGTCCTAACTGAGCGGAACACTCATCACATGCCAACGCTTCTTCTTAAAACAGCCACCCTGAGGCTGTTTGACCCAACCAGAAATGACTTCTCTACACTGAGAAACTGACACAATTAGAATGACGGCACCCTTCACTGTGGTTTCACTGCTTTTCCACACTCGCTGCAGTGTTTAATTTGTTTCGGCAGAAAAATGATTTCACACTGCCATATTGACTCTCCTTCCAATCGATATATCCACACTAACACATACCCATAAAAAAAGATATAGTTCAAATCGTGTACACACACATACCTCAAGTAAAGTCTCTCACACACACTGCACAGTACACATAAACACAAGGAATGACCATATTCAGACACACTTTATTTACTGTATATGTAACTTTTGAATTTGAAGTCCCTTACAGAGCCTGACCAATATATTGGCAGAGCTGGCTGATATTATTGGGATGCAGATTTTTCCACTGTTTCTATGTAGATTCAAGAGACCTTTAAAAATTGTGTTTATATTTAAAAATGAATATTATTATTATATTATTATTATTATTATATATCGGAATCAGCCTCAAAAGTCCAGCATTGTTTGGGCTCATTGAAAACAGAAAACAACACAATTAATAAGTGCATAAAAGCAGTATTAAATTAAAAAAAAACACTAAAACAATGTCAGGTACACAAATAAATATCATATATTATACTAAATGTGTTGTGAATGAATAACTAAAAATTAAAGGAAAGGCCCGAAAAAATAAACAAGCTGTTTTTTTAAAAGATCTGATAAAAAAACAAAGCACACATACACATGTGTGCACACACACACACACACACACACACACACATATATACATACACACACATATATACATACACACACAACTATAGCCCAAGGATGTTTACTGTTAGATGAGAGAGGGATTTAAAGTCGTGCAGTCTCCTGTAGTCCTGCAGTGTGTGTGTGTATTTGTACTCTCTCTCTCTCTTTCCAACCTACCTCCCTCTCTCTCCTCACCTCTCTGTATCCCTCAATCTCTCCCTCCCTTGCTGGGTCCTCTTCTAAATCCTGTGATATGCAGATGAAAGTTTGTTTGGGCTTCGCCTGCAGCCTCCTCTGGAGCTACCGCTGTCATCCTGAAGTGACTGACTGCCTGTCTGACTGCAGCGCCAGCTGGGGATGGCTCCAGGATATTTGAGCTATCTTACTGCCAACCGACTGGCAGAGGCCATTCTAGCCATAATACGGGAGCTCTGTCAAACCCTTGACAAGTGAAACAAATGTCGTTTCCCTTGTTTGATTGGACGCCTTAAGGTTGCCCCTGTTGTCTCGCCAGACTTCTACTAAAATAAATGCAATTCCCTCTGCATGCATCACTTTCTAGGAACAGAACAATGCTGGTAACCTATAAAGGGTTTGCGTGGTCGATTAATTTCAGAAGTACATATTTGTAGCTATATACATCTACAATTTGTAGCTACAATATATTTGGACAACGCCATTTCAATAATTAATGGCACAAATGTCACAAAAGTCCTTGGTTGACACTTTACAGGTTGCATCCCTGGGCTTTGAGAAATACTAAATAATAACCACGTCAAATAAATAAATTAAATAAATCGATTTTTTTGTTTCCTTTTTTAAATAGCGATTACTACTTAGTGTAAGACAAAACTATAGCTATATAACACTGCATCCTTGGGCTCTTTAGAGACTTTATTACCTTTTTTAAATCCTAGCAGTTGAGAATATCAATAAGTTAAAAAGGTCTGATACGTACGGCAGCGTATTGCTGGCACACCAGAAAAAGAAAAACGGATCAGTATCACGTCATAACGTGAGAAGTTAATTGTTATGACAAGATGTTTTTCACATTATAACAAGATCTTTTCATGTTATGACGACATACAAACTTATCACGTTACAACGTTTCATGTTATAACGTGATAACTTATTGTTATAACATAAAACGTGATACCGATCCATTTTTCTTTTTCACGCCAGAAAGATATTTATCATGTTAAAACGTGAAAATGTATAACTTAATGAATGTATACCTTATAAATAACATAAGTCACGTTGTGTGAACCGCTTTGTATGTCGTAATAATGTGAAAAACATTTTGTTATAACAATAAACTTTTCACGTTATAACGTGATACTCATCCGCTTTTCTTTTATACGCTTCCGTAGATATGAGAAGTTCTTATACACGTCACTAAACTCCCAGCACCTAACTGACACACAAGAGTCAAAGCTCAGTCACAAATGACTGAGTGACATATTAGCACAGTACTTTTCATTAGGGTCATTAACAGTATTTAAAGAGAAATTGTTTGGCGTTCAGTCCAACACCTGATTTACTTTTTTGTAGGATGTTTTTGTCCACTTGTATTTTATTTTCATCTATAGTCAGCACAACTTACTGTGCAGTGATGTCATTTCTTTATAGTCTGTTGAGGGTAAATGTCTAGAAAGCATTTTTCCCCATTAGAAACTATTGTAGCCCATGTGAAGTACCACCATGTCAAGTGATGGCAATTCCTTTTCTTGAAAACAACATATGGCATGCCCACTAACACATGTAATGATTATACCATAAGCCTGTAACTAAAAGAAATGAAAAACTGATTAAAAAAGGCTAAAATTGAAATGGTTAAATGTCAACTGTCAAATTAAACAATAGTAACACACACCTTTATTTTTTCAATAGCACACATTTAAAACCAATGTTGGTTCTTTTTACAAAGAGGTAACTTAATGGAAGACTTGAATGAGAGCACAGAGATTCACAAAACTGCATCCTCTAAATTTTAGAAATACTGAATGATGAACTTCAGTAATGAATTGCACTAAATGGATATCCAGCATTTGGGAAATGAACCTTTCAAGTGCTCATGACACCTAATATATCAAATGAGCAATGATTAAAAAGCAGGGTTTTTTTTTTTTTTGCTCAAGAGTTCACCAAAAGTGCCACCGCTTCGCCTCACTCCATTCGTCTCATCTCGTGTCTCTCAGTAACATCGTCTCCTATCAAACATCTCAGCCCCCCCGCTCTTAAAAAAACAACGTATCCACCACGCGTCGCTCAGTATCGACACATCAAACGGCCTGCAATTAACGTCTCCAGGAGCACAAAGTAGTCCATGATTCTCGCCGCGGTCGTCACCCGGCGGGGTAACCTTAGTGCTTAATGAACTGCCGCCGTGACATTCATTAAAGAAGGATTATGTCGTGCTCATTGCCACTTACAATATGCAAGGAATTTGTCATTTAAACGAGTCCATTAACGGGATGAATGTGTGATAGGTAGAGGTGTAGAGAGGAGGGGGGAGGAGAATGAGAAGGCCTTTCTCTTCGCGCAAGTCACACGTTTCCGTCTGTTGCTTCTTCTTTTACCTTATACCTGCTTCTCTGCATTGTCTCTTCATTTGTCGCCTCCTCCTCCTTCTTCCCTGTTTCCACCCTTCTCCCCCCTCCATTCTCTCTCCTCACCTTTTTCTCTTTGCTCTTCTTGTTCTTCGTTCTCCCTCCATGTCTCCGTTTCTTCCATTTGGCTTTCCTTTCTTTGCTCACCTCTCCCTCCCCCTCCTCTTCTCCTGCCCACTTTCTGTCAAAGTGCAGTCAGATAGCCAGGAATAGGCCACTCTGAGCTCCAATCACACAGGAGGTTTTGAGGCTCCGTCGCCTGTAAATTGGTGTGGAGTAGAAGGAGGTTGAATCTGGGGTTGATGGAAGGAAATGATTATGGGAGAAACTTTTGCCAGGCCATTCCTCCTTTTCCATCTTGCACTTTTCTGTCTCTCTCTAATGCCTTCATCTCGCGCTCCCTCTTGTTCCCCGGTTGGCTTTTTTCCTCATTTCCTTGTTTATTCTTGAACTGTTTCATTTGTTTTCCTTCTTTCTCTTGTTCTATTTTCACCCACTGCTATGTCTTTGGCTTCATAATATCTCTGTGATTTTTCATTTCTCTTGTCTCTGGGCTGAATTGCTTAAGTACTCAAGGGCAAGTAGAGCTCATCACCCAGACACTCTCACACGCATACACACACACTAATATGCAATGATAGTGATTTAATTTCATATCTCTGCATATCTCTTTCAGTCTCACACACACATGTATTATTGCCAGTATTCTGTGAGCCAGTGGAATAATGGGAATGAAAAGAGATGTTGCTTCCAAATCTGACCTCCCGTTTATTGCTTTGTGACCCGTAGAGGGCTCTACAAATGCAATGGTGCACACACGCGCACACACACACACACACACAAGAACATTCACAAACACTGACACACAAAGATCCTAGATAAAAATGTGCACATGCAGATTATTATGTGCACTCATATTACACTAATGTGTAAAGGCACACAGACAAGCTCAACGTGCACACACAGACACACACAAGAACATACACACACCACATTAACACATGTATGAACGGCCTCAATAGGAATTCTGTTCATATTCTGCAGCCATTAATTACATCCAACACCAATGTTTAGTGCCATTGCAGGCAGTAGTGTTCCTTTTTATGCAGTGAAACAAAAACTAAGGATTTGCAGGTTGGGGAGGAGGATTCATGTTTAACTTTGATTCAGGAGACAGGAGACCAACCAAGGCTGTTCTTTGTTTTTACATCTGAGCTGAGATTCACCTTATAGAGCAAACAGTTACAACTCTCTATTGCATGTTTAGGCCTCTTTATTTTTACTTTTAAAAAAATGTCAGGGACTTTATCAATATTTATTACTGAAAGCATTCTCTGAAGTGTCAACACTGCAAGACGTTCTTGTTTACTGAAAACTGAGAGATTGGTGTCCTGTGACAGCAGGAAACATTTGGGTGTGTTGTGGCATAAAATCTGGTTGAAAAACTGTTTAAACAGATAATCTTCTTGTTGGTATTAATAGGTTAAATCAGTACAAGTGAAAATCACAAGCTTTTGTGTGTTGAGTTCTAAAGTACAGATTAGACCATGAGTCATGTAAACTGGAACAATATTCATCAGTGATTTTTTATTTTTTAACTTATGTTTCACCAGCTGCCTTTCTGCAATAGATAGATATTTATTTTCCTTTTCTCTATCACTGACTACGTGTACATGCACACTAATTTTTCACTATTATTCCCAATATGACAATATTCCGAATTTGATACGGGTCATGTAAACAGCATATTCCATACAGATATTCCAAATTAGGCCTTATTCCAAATGTAACATTTTCTGATTAAGACATGTGGGATATGCCAAAATTATTCAGGTTAAGGAGCGTTCTTTGGACATACAGCGCATTCGGAATATGCGTCTCAGTTGGGGTTTTTAGCGCAGTTTGCGACACACGGCCTCTTGCCTTTTTACAGTCAGCTCTGTGTGTTGTAAACAAACCCACTAGCCAACAGTTTGCAAGTCTGCGGTAGAGATGCATGCACAAAAGAAAAGTCCACATTTCTGGTCAGGAGGAGAAACACACCTACTTTTAAACATTATGAAATACAACAGGTTTTTGAATATGCGCAAATATCTCAACACCAACCTTTCAAGAAGGTTGATGAACGAATGAAAGAGAGAGGCGGAGTTCGCACTGTCAAACAAGTCGAAAAAATCCTATTTTGACGCTAAGAAGCAAAATGGCTCAAGCGGCTCCAGTCGTTCCACTTTTCCATATTTTGACGTGACAAACGACATGTTAAGACATCGACACCTGTCAAACACAGCTGGAGTATGCACAGCTGCATGTAAATGGGAATATTAGTGGAATATTCATCTTCATTAGCCATGTAAACAGCTTATCATAATAAGGGCAAAAAACTTAATGTTTTGTGCATGTAAACGTAGTCATTGACTGTAACTCAACCCTTAAGTAGTTCATGAAAGCTTTCAGGCATGTTGAGAGAAACTTGACAAGTCATTGTAGGAAAGATATGATTAATGCTAAAGGAAAGTAATATTTGTACTCTTATAATTTGCCTTTTGGAGTTTTTCAGCGACACACAAACAGGCGTAATAGGCGGCTTCGTGATAGGCCACTGAGAAACACACCCACTCACTGGCCAGTATGCACCAACAGCCAAATAAAACAGACACGTGTACAAGCACTCATGGGCGAAAAGACTGAACGTCCAGCACTTACTCAGCCTTCAAGGATATCAAGTGTTTGCTCACAGAAACAAGCACACACATACACATGCCTGCATTATAGCCAATGCTTGTGTGCACACGCACACACACACACACACACACACACACACACACACACACACACACAGCCCACTGTATACCATTCGTGACTAGATGTCAGACACTTTGAAGTTGAAGAATGTGTTGGCGGATTCTGGAGGAGGTTTTCCTGTTGACTTCAGATAAAGAAGTGTGAGATGATTTTTATATGACTCAACTGGAGATACATTTTTAAAATGATGCGTTACTGATACACATATTAGTGACAGTATCTGTTGTTCATTTGTAAAGCACAGCAGGCACTGATGTGAACAAACACTGCTTATACACACTGTGTGAAATTGGTCGCTCTGTTCTGACAGCTTGTGGGCAGCGCAGGATTCTCAGATGTAGTGTTTTGTTGCTACACAATTTTGAAAAGGCAAATCATGTCCTGATAAGTGAGTAGAGTGTGAGTGCTAACTGAAAAATACAACAGAACTTAAAACAAACATAGTGAAATCAAAGCTTATCTTCAACCCCGACCATGACTAGAACTAAAACACCCATTTGAAATGTTTATTCCTTATTATCAGTAGTATAGAGTTGATCTATAACGTCACTGAGGGGCAATGTATGGTTCAGAGACAGTAGTCAAATAAACAAAACCTCCAGAACATAAAACATGACTAGAGAAAACAAGACAGATGACAGACCTGCTCCCTCGTTAGCAAAATAATGCAGGTGTTACTGCACACAGGCATGATATTAACCACAGTGAGTTGCAGTTAGACATTATATAGCCATTATAATGAAACCATTTAGAGCTATTTTGAAAGTGAAGGAAACCCACTGTGCTTATTGGCTGGCCTTGGATTTCACTGCAACCCTCAGATCAACCCAAAGCTTTGAGGGCATAATGTTCTTTAAGGTTACATCATACTTTGCAGTCTGCTGGTTTACAAGTGGATCACTATATATTTCTGTTATCCTTAGTGGGAGAATATAGGTCACATGTGGAAGGAAAATGCTTGATAAAAAAAAGAAGTCATGTAATTCCCTTGATCTGCGAGGTCTCAGTCAATATTTGTGAACATGAGCAACTTGCTCTCAAACCAAGAGGCCACAGAGCTTCTGCTTTGATTTATGTTGTTAGTTATTTACAAGCCCCTCCACTGACAAAAAATATAATTTTCATAGACAAAGTTTTTAAATTGAAAGTATTTTTAATTAACTTTTGGAACATTCTTAACCACTTTCAGCAAAGCTAATGTCATACTCGTCGTCCTTTACTTGTCATATTAAAGTAGCTTTTAATAGAGCCCTACCTGAATCTGACAATACAGTATAATAATAATAGAGTACAAAGCAGGTGTTCCTCACCCAGGGTAAGCAGTCTGCATGGAATTTTTTTGGGTATCTATTATCTCCTCAGACGTCTTTAAATGAGATTTGGATTTTATTCAGTGTTGTTCGATGACAGCTGTAAATTAAAGCCGGTGTAAGAAGCACTTGTTGACTTGTATTTTATTGCATCAGGTGTAGCTAGTGCTCTTAAAGTGGTTTGGTCTAATTTTAGAAAATACTATGTGATTTCTGGAACAACAGAAAGTTCATTGTTCTACAGAACAGGAAACGTATAGATTTGGGCTGAATGCTCAGTGTGCTGGTAAAACCTGGTGGCATCTGATTTTTTAGACATCATGCAGATTGGGCTGAACCTGCTCCTCCTCCCCATGAAATGGTCCAGCCTTAGAAAGACTAAAACCAATGGTGAATTACTCAACCTATATATATCCTAAGTTGACGAGGATTGCCTGAGTGCTCCATTAAAGAAGAGATCTACACGCAATGGGTTGTGGAATACTGAAGGCTAGTCCAGTTTTGTCCTTCTAATTCAGGCAAAAGAAGGCTGCATTTTCTAACCGCCTCTGAAGGAGCCTTTCAAATGTGACAAACCCTGTGGGCCTGTTATGACATACCCAGTCTGCAAATGTAGACTTTGAATCCAGCTGTCTAGTCTAGGTAATGTCCTACCTGTTCTCCTCATATAGAGATGAAGCAGTCTGCAGAACGGGACATGAAGTTGCACTGTAGCCTTAGACATTATTTCATTCAGTTGAAAGCAGCAGTGCTTTCTGTATGCAGTGGACAACAGAATCACACTCACATTAAAACGAGACACACTAATTATCACTTCCAGTATGTTCAGGTCCATAGAAAATTTCTGACTTCTGGAGGTAGTTTTTGGAAGATGCATGCAGGAGAAGACAGTAAAGAATCTGCTTCATGGTGGTACTTCTGCAAGCTCTGGTGCATCTACCAGTCGATGTCTGACTGTAATGGCTTGCTGTCATTTCTGCCATCTGGTGTCTCAGTGGACTTAAAACTGAAGGTTCAGGTAGATCTCCAAATAGCCAACGCAAAATGGCCAACAGATGGGAGCGGTGACATGTGAACAGTGAATGGAAGGAAAAAAAAAATCATAAGGACACAACCACACTCAAGGGACATCTCATCTGCAGTTACACAGCTACTTTTACCATTATATATAGCCACTGCCCCACATGTTACCAAAGTACTGAATGTCAACCTCTCCCTGCTGAGTCATATCTCCCGTCCTGTCTTTAATGTAATTGCTTTGGAGAAAGAAAATCTACCTTTTTTCTTAATTTCTAACTCTAAGCCTTTCCAAGAATCAATTATGGGGTCTCCCCATTACAGAATGTGAGTCATTTTGCAAATTAAGCATCTTTTACCATCCAAATCTACTGGAACTGGGAACGCAAATGTGCTAAGTCAGTACTGTCAACTGACATTGATGCTTGGTACTTGATGGTACTTGGAAATCTTTAAAACAGTGGTTGATCTGGTGTCAGTAGAGTGTTTTCATATAATATCTGAATATGATTCTACTGTATGAGGTACTGTATGAGACACAGATACAGAATGACTGTCTGAAGAGGGCAGGGCATTTTGTTGAATGGGGAACTAAAATGATTTTTTTAAGCAGTAGATCAAAAGGCTGTTCTTGGAAATTACTAACTTGGTAACTTTAGGATACCCAGCGCGGAAATGCTAAAAGAACAAGAATTACAAAAAAGTGCTACAACTCGGTCCTGAATAACAAAACAACAACAGAGTAATAGTCCATTTCGCTATACAGATCTGCATGAGGCAGTCATTATTTTTACGTATAGACTCAAAAGTATGTTACATGTCTTGCAAATTAGTGGAACAGTAACATAAAAAATGACATAAACATTGCCGTAGATATAAATTATCTAACCATTGGCATAAATGTCCAATGTTTACAATACCATTTGTTCATACTGTAGCACAGCAACGATATATGGCTGCTAACGCTGTGAACAAGTTAGACTTTGTTCAATGCAAAATAGTTTTTTGAACTTTTGGATACCGCAATGCATAAAACACATTGTTCATCCTCATGTGGCCATTTTGTCTCTTCTGTGTTCAAGTCACTGCATTTTATGAAGAAATATAATTCTCTTCTGCTTGATGTTCTCACCATAAATCATCTCCCTAACAGTATTTTTGGTTCTGTGATGTATGTTTGTTTGTAAATGTGTGACTGTGTTTGGGCGCTGCATGTGGGTTTACACACTGTGTGTCTGCATATGTTAATATACCTGTTTGTGTGTGTGTGTTCCTGTCTGTGCTTGTGTATGTGCCTTTACGTGTACGCTTGTTTGTGTGTATGCGGTCATACCACAATAGGAAGTTGGCGAAGAAGCAGAAGGAGACTGCCAGCAGCTCCACCCAGCAGAGGGAGATGGGTCCGGTCACCACAGCTGACAAGAGCACCACTAAAGTCAGCACCCTGCACAAAGACGACCCCTTTTCCACCTCCAACCAGGACCTCAACGGCTTCGGTAAGTCAAAATCCTCTGTGGTTCTGGCCGAAATGTGCATCCTAAATCTATTGCCTACAGCTGGCACCATCATGGAGGGCCATTGGGGAATATACTGTTCCAATCTAATCTCTAAATATATAACCAAGGTCGAATACAGCCAATAAAAGACTGTTGTGCTGTTGAGGTAGAATCATTCAAAAACAACATAGCTAAAGAAAATGTTGTTTTGTATAATAAATTTAGCTATAAGTTAACTTTTACATAGTAAAGTTTCTTTTTCCCTTGTCTCTGCTCGGATATACGCATATACTATGTCTCTGTGCCATTAATCATTTTGTCAGATTCATTTATTTAAATAGTGGACATCTAATTTTATAATAAAACTCTCCATATGTTCCTCTTTCACCAATATCAGCAGTGTGTTGTGCCGCTTCACCAGCCTCCATCTTACTTAGTGCTGTTGTAATCATTTTCAGCCCTGTCCCTAAACTTGTTCTGCTCTGTTATGACTCATACACATGCAAGTGCACGTATGCATACTGCGTTGGGGATTTCACATATGCAAATGTGTGCATCTCCAACTGCAATCATGAAAGTCAGCCTGCCCACATGTGCGTGTGTGTGTGCACATTCTCATCTCTTTGTAAAATCATGTGTGTGCGTGCACGTGTGTCCAGGGTAATTAGACAGGGCCTCTCAGAAGGGCATTTTCTCTTGAAAATGTCAGGCTGGCCTTTTGGGAGTGCTTGGCCACTGAAAGCCAGGGGTGCTGGAGAGGGACTAAGTAGCAAGCTAATGCCGGCTGTAATTGCCTGCACTCTTCCTCTAACTGTCCATGCTGCAGTTCTGACGGACAATAATGTTTCTGCATTAAAAACACTTAGAAGAGACCACTTTTATCTGGGCCTTGGATGTATGATAAAGCTGTGATACTTTCAAATAGACTTGGCCATGGGCATTTGCAACATTAAGAACATAAAGATGTTTCATAAACTTAGTATTTGAAACATTGGACATTTCTTTTCTTCCAGCTAGACCTAACTACACTTTGGCTGAGTCTATGAATAAAGGTTTCAGGATTTAGAAAAAAATAGGTTATTGTCTGGGAGCTGGATATATGATAAGTAATGTATTTTGTTTTATAATAAGCAGATGTTTTTTTTTTGCTTCCAGGCAGAGTTGACTAGACCTTGCTTGGGGCCAAATATAGTTTTGGCATTCAAATTGGGTCTTTACCTAGATAAGTTTGGACTTTCAAAAGGTGCTAGACTTTGGAAAAATGTAAAAAGCAAATGAAAAAAAAAAGAAGTCTTGGCCCATATGCTATATGATCCAGAAGGAGATTGCTCTATTGTATCAGTCCATAAGCATTGTATGGACAGACTATGACAACAATTATAATTCTGTCACTTTTGCTGTCATTTTTTATGCTTTCCAAGGTCCATGGCAATTAGTTTTCAGGTTTATCAAAGTTGGTGCCATGTACCAGTCTCTCTCTAACGGCCTCTCTTTCACACTTCGTACTGTCTTATCCAACATGTCCTCATACCTAAACGACGGAAATGACATATATGACCTTTGGAAACTACTGGACCTTCGTTGTCATGGTAACAATAATAAACACGAATAATAAACACGTGGTTAATGTTGTGAAACGGTGGCAGTTTGGTTAGGTTTAGGCACCATTACTTGGTTAGGTTTAGGAAAAGATCATGATTTGGGTTACAATAAGTATGTTACCTTCGCAAGTTAAGTTATGTACGTAAGTTAGGGTTAAGTTACGTCGCGTGACTTACGACTTACGTCATGCGACATACTAACGTTAGTTACGTGAGTTATAATTACTACGGCCACTAGAGGTCGCCACCTAACAATGAACGTAAATAAAGGTCGTAATAAGCTGCTTGCACAGACGAACTATACGGCCGTATTTTTGGGGTGGACGGTCTGGTCTTATCACATGAACATTTGAAAAAGAAAAAGAATCAAAGCACACACACACACATATATACACAGTCTACGATCCAGGCTCAGTTCTAATGAGACAGAGAAAAATGCTGACTCAAGGTAGGGGACCCAATAATATTTCCACAGATGGACCCTCACAGGGCAAATAACCTTTTTGTGTTATTGCATTCTCACCCAGTCGCCAGTTATCTTCACAGGACATTGCTGTCAAAGCAGATTTCTTTTGGTATGCAGGTACACGCCTCACTGTATTAAAGTTGAGCTTCTTTTTGCGGCGCATTAGCATACAGTGCCGGTACGCATGAGACGAGAGGGATTTTATCACAGAAGAGGAGAAAATATGTTGTGTTTGGAGGTATTAGGAGAGGGGAGTAGGGGGGAGAGATGGGGACTGAGAGAGGAGAAGATAAAATTTAAATTATCCGCTGTAGGGAAATTGGGCTATTGTACCAGAAAACAGTAGAGCAAACAGAATATGAATAAGAATTAGGCAAGAGGGCTGCTACATGGATACTTTTCACACCAGGAAATTATCATCACATTCATTTTGAAGACATTAGTAAAATTACAAACACTGGATGAGGTCTCTGTCAGCCTTTATACTGCCATTTATTATTTGCATTTTATTTGATGGGAAACCTTGCAGGTTATTTTATGGTAAACGGAAATAGTGCATTGTTCTTCCAGAGCACATGGAGTTAAAGCTTTTGGGGTTACTGGTGAGCAAATGTATTTCATTTTATGAAGCTAAAGTGAAAACCTTTGATCTATTGGTGACAAGAAGCAGCAAAGTTTACTGGAAATGTATCATCATCACAATAAGACCGCATTTATATTTGTCTTTTCAAGTGTCTCTTATCTAGATAACATCTAGATGCCATTAAAAACACTTTTGTTACTTACCAACATAAATACATGCCTTTTTCCCAATCACAAAACGTAATACAATGGTCTGGTTTTTCCTACATCAGTTGTAAATCTGGGTCCTAGGTCCTACTCTAGTTCAGAGGCTGGTGGTAATGTACATGAGGCAGTTCATGGATGACTCACATGGATGGACTATTGAGGAGTCAAAAGTTTTGCTCACCACCTCAAGCACTTATTCATGCAGCTCTCCTACACACATATTACAATCTCTGAAGCCACTTTCTTCCTATCACTTTAATGCGACAGGGAGAAAGATGGCTAATTTCAGCGTCACATCGGCTGCCATTATCACAAGGAGAAGGCGCTGTAAGTGGCTACTTCCACAGACCACTTAGTGACGTAGTTACACTTGGGAGTAGCGTAGGCTTGGAGAGCCTAATGCATTTACAACTTTTCAACATCTAGCTAGAATGTGTCTCAAATCACCTCCCATCGTTCTAATTGTTTTGCAGTCCCTCTGTGGTACTTGTTGGCTGTGTTTACACTTCGAGTTGATATCAGATAGCAATCTGGTTGGCCAAAAGAAACGTTAAGTAGCAGACTACCCTCGGGACTACCCTACCAATATGAAACACAGCAAAATGGCAGCAGAGTTTGCGGTACAACTTTTCCAACTGAGACTAAAAGAAAACACTGTATATCCAATGTACAGCTAGAATAAGTGATGAAAACATAAATACATTAGGGAAAGGAGAGTGGAGAAAAGTGCCGTAGGAGAAACGGGAGGAAAGTAGAGCTGAGGAGGTGAGACAAGACGAGAGAGGAGGATGGGAGTGGGGGGAGGAAAGAAAAAAATAGAATTAAAGAGGCAGCATTGTGTCATCTGCTCAGTGAGTACGAAGGGAGGTGGAGTTTTCCACTAATTGCCACCAGCTTGGACCATCAGTACTTTAAAATACACAAAATTGATACACGATGAACCCATGTAATAATACTGTATACTGACATGCATGAGTATTGATTGGCTGCTGAAAGCCTATAGATAATTGACAATTACTTTTAGGTGAGCACACACACACACACACACACAATCACACTAACTAGCTGCAGGTCCTATAGATAAATGTGTGTAGGCTAGCTGTGATATCCATGTGGATTATTGAACAGGCTTAGCTAGCATGTAATATGTCACAGTCTCTCAGCAATCCCCCAAGGTTTTATCCTATTGTGTGTGTGTGTGTGTGTGTGTGTGTGTGTGTGTGTGTGTGCGCCTGACCTGTGTCTATCCTACATATCATTTATTAATAGGTTAGCAGTCTGTGTGTGTATGTGAGTGTCACTGTAAGACGTGATGGTGAATCGCATTTATAAGCGATGATATACCTGCTCAGCTCTACTCTTAACTGTTTTCTATTTTGTTCTGCTGACTTTATTACCCACCCACAGTTGCCATTTTTAACTGGTGACAGCTATTTGACCAGCTCCTGTGATGGATTTGAGTGTAGCAGTGCCTTTTCCCAGTGCAGCTCTGACCCCTATCATGCTGACACCGAATACAAATGTGTCATTTCAACAAATGACCGCAGATGACATGTTTTCTTGAGACCTTTATTCCCACGACTGCAAGAGGTCACTTTTTGAGCTGTTTGAATAAATGACCAATGCTGTCATTTTTTTTTTTTTCTGGTTAGGTCTGTAATAGGTGCTCGCTAGCTGACTTATAGAGTGACATATAAATGGTGAGAAATAAAGGAAACACTTGAATTAATGAGTGGAAGAAACACAACAAATGCAAATGTTTCCATTGTTTGGGTCTATTTGTCCACTGATCTACTCCATCCTATGATCAAACATTTCTATCCTGATGGGAGTGATGATGCCAATGGGCACTGGACCTGTTCTGGAGGCTCATGGTGGCCGAACACCTTTCGTAGATATTATTTATACATAATATTACATTTGTATATTGTGGTTTTTCTTTTCATTTGTCACCCATCTGTTTCCACAAGTTACTCTTTCCTAGAAATTCCAGTGGGACGCCGCTTGTCAGGAACACATAAACAAAGGTCAAGAGATGCTAGGCCAGCTGAGTTAGTGGGACAAATACATGTAACCCTGCTATTATTTCTTGGATGCATTTTGATTCAAAATATTGATAGCTTGGTATCTCGGCTGCTTGTGTCCAAATCGGAGTGTGATGATTGAATATTACATTGAAAACGCTTCATCCTGTTCTCCTTTTTTTTTTTTTCATGCTCTGTTCCTCGAAATTTGTTCATTCCATTTCGTTTGATCCTCCATGCAAGCCACAAAATCATGTCACTGTATGTATCGACCAACACTGAGAGTATGTCATATTTAAGTGCACGCTCATTGAGACGGAAAAACTTTTATCTCTCAAAATTCAATATTGGTAGCATTGATGGTGCCATTAGTGTTATTGGATTGTTCTTTGTGCTGTTGAATATGGAGTATTGTTTTCCTTTGTGTATGTTTTCATTGTTAATTGTGTCTCCGGTGATGACTGATTGTTGTTCTTTTAGATGAGTTCACTGACCTATCACCCTTCTCTTCTTCTCTCTCCTCGGGTTTTCGTTTTTCGACGACGGATCTCGAGTGCCGGATCGATGATTTATTCTTTATCATTTCTTCGATTCGAAACCGGATCTGCTTTGTTTTTTGTCTGTCGACGGATCTGCCTGGTTTTTGCATCTCTCGAGATTTCTGATGACACACTTAAACACACACACACACACACACACACATAATCTTTGAAGATGCTTTGGCAGTGATTCAGTGGCTGTAGAAGCTGTGGAGTTGCCTGCAGCTGTAATTGCAACTGGACAAACTAGAAATCGAGAAACTGTTTAGGTTCATCCAATGATTCTTGCATACTTGCCAAGTAGTGGATATTACTACTGAAAGAAAACGTACTACACCTCCCTAATGCTTTTCCAGCACTCAGACCTCAATGGTTGTTCACACTTATTTTTGCACGTTATCACTAGTAGAAAATGTTAATGGACTTTAGCTCTCTGCTAACTCCTCTTCTGTTAGGGAACTGTATGAAACAAAACAAATCTTACACATGGCAGGAAAACAACAACAACCTAACCTGTTTGGTTCGGTTAAAACGAACCCTGGTGTGTTTGCCCTGTTAGTGCGGTTTGTTTGGGCAGGTGTGAACACAGTGATCGCACTCGTGTGTGGACCAAAACAACCCTTCAGAGGAGGTGGTCTCAGTCCAGTTCCAAATTAACTCTGGAGTGGTTTGTTTGTGGTGGGAACGTGATCCGACCTCGATCCGACCCAACTACCACGTGTACTCCGCAAGTTTGAGTTCAACGGCTCCTGTAGCCAGGTGTGCTTTGCATTCTGGGATGCGGCAGAGCATGCTAACTGTTTCTAGTAGCAGCAGCTAGCTGGAGAATGAACCAGCAATGCTTCTCTCACAGAAATATGCACTAGTTCAGAATACAGGACCTTCCTGTATTTACTTTCTTGCTCCTGCCCCAGACACAGCTGACCAGTAAGCAGAATGAACATTCTCACCTGGTTTGTAGTGATGCATTTTAGTTCGCTTGCATTTTTCACTGTGTGAAAAAAAAAAACGAACCAAGGGGAAAACACTCCAAGTTCACAAATTCGGGCCAGAGCAAACGAACTATAGGTGTGAAAACGTCCTCATTTATCTTAATTGGTGTGAATGCTGGAAGAAAATTCATTCAAACATCAAAATATTCCACATCTTTCACACATTCTGGCTATTATTCAACTTTTCAAAACTCATTCAAAATATTAAAAATTTGAAACTTTGTTATAATGGGAGTCAATGAGAAAATCATTCAAACCCACTCATCTTCAAGGACTTCCCACGCATTCATACTTTCACGTAGAAACTCCATTCAACCTTTAAAATGTTCACCAAATGTTGGACTTTCTCATATTAATTCAACTCTTTCGTATCATTCATACTTTTTCCACAGTTGCCTTTCAAAATTCATGAAATTTTCAGCCCTTCTGAGAGTTTATAATGGGTGTGTATGTGGCGGAATGTTCAGCACTAGAGTGGGTGACATCCTCGCTAGAGTGAAGGGCAGCTGTAAAATCGTCTCAAAAATTTCTGCTTAAATTGCTCTCGTGTCCACAATTCTCACTCTTCACGCGTAATTTTCACATCACTGCGTAGACAAATCTGTCCTGGTTCAGAAAATGTAGCTACTTAAGCCATAGGATATAAAGTTTTTGAATGACAGGCCTTGAAGTATCAGAAACTCTCTCAACTGTCTCATTGACTGTAATGATATTTTGGCTCCTCTCGAATCAAGCGACACAGAGATTTGTGGACTTTTCAAACTGTGATTTATCCATCGTTTTTTAACTTTATTCACACAAATTATACATCTACTTGTTCAGCAATGCTTTCTGGTGCTCACAGTGAAGTCGTTTCACCGAGTGAAAGTTTCACAGGTTTTTCTCTGTGTCTCAATGACTCAGCACTTTTAGGCACCAGTCAGACACACAGCTGATGTTGATTAGCTGTTTCTCTGTTCTGATTGGTGGATTGATGTTGAGCTGTTTCTCTGTTCTGATTGGTGGATTGATGTTGAGCTGGTTCTCTGTTCTGATTGGTGGATTGATGTTGAGCTGGTTCTCTGTTCTGATTGGTGGATTGATGTTGAGCTGGTTCTCTGTTCTGATTGGTGGATTGATGTTGAGCTGTTTCTGGCAGTTGTGACCTTTTTAACTGTTAGATTCAAACCTTCTTCTGTCACTCTTGAACGCACACGCACACACGCGCGCACACACACACACACACACACAGTAACTTACACAATTGGCTATGTGAGCTTCATGAGAAGGCATTTCTCACCAACTGCTGCATAGACTCATATTAACAGAGTCCAGATGGGGGTCAGACAGGACTCAAGCATCCTTTTCAAGCCCATTTTCAAGGTTTATCTAGTTGTTCATATCTTAAACTACAAACTGCATTCAAACCCTAAAGTGTTCCACATCATTCATATATTTTCAGTATCATTCAACATTTCAGGCCAGCTATCCAGTTTAGCGTAAGCCTTTCAACAATCCTTCAGAT
>VMKM01003012.1:0-49483 GCA_008360985.2 Macquaria ambigua
CGCCGACGTGAATAACAATCCTAGCATATTTACGCTTATCCTTAGCCAGCAGTTTTAAATAGGATTCAACGTCGCCCGCTCTGGCCCCTGGGATGCATTTGACTGTGGTCGCTGGTGTCACTAACTTCACGTTTCGCAAAATGGAGCTGCCAATAATCAGAGTTGGTTTCTCAGCGGGTGTGTCGCTGAGTGGAGAGAACCTGTTAGAAACATGAACGGGTCGGTGATGAACCGTGGGCTTTGGCTTAGGGCTATGCTTCTTTCGGACAGTCACCCAGCCTCCCTGGCTTCCCGGCTGCTCGGGAGTTGCCGGGAGACGGCTAGCAGAAGCTACCTTTGGTCGGCTCGCACCGGCTAGGGGCTGGCTAGCTACGGCTGACTGACTCTCCATGGTGCAGAGCCGCGACTCTAACTCACTGAGCCTCCAACGCAGTGAATAAACTACATTTGTTACACGTACCATTATCGCTAAAGGAGGCAGAGGAGTAACTAAACATGTGACACACCGAGCAAGAGAGAGCAGGAGAAGGAGAAGGAGAGGGAGAAGCCATCGCTAACTTAGCTAAAGTAGCAAACAACTAATTAGCGTGTAAACAACTGTGGAATTAGCGAAAAGTCGCTAACAGGAGAGAGATAATGAGTGCTTAAACAGAACTAATGTATCCTTAAATGTATAGCGGGTAATAGCCGCTATAGTAAAGAAAATATCAAAATTAGCTGGGTTTAGCTGGAGCAGCAAAATTTGCAACCACTAACACAGAAACACCGGCAACCGGAAATGAGACAATACGTTCACCTGAGCACGTCAGCCACCTCATCCTCAGGGTGAGGAGGAAGATAAAAATATTCAGCCAATCAGGCGTCAGCAGGAATTTAACTATACTGTCTTCAGGTCATCAGGCCCCTCCTGGAAACACCTGGGACTACAGACCAGTATCAAGCCCCCCTCTGTGAGTACATAGATTTAAAAGTCTGGATTTCAGCTCCACCACAGTCCTGAACTCATTAAGGTCTTCATCTCAGCGCTGACCATAAAACAGTGCTGGACCAGTGGACCTGGTCCATGGAGGCAGAGGAGGACGGGATCTCTTATATCAATTTAATCGACTGTTTTTTTCATGCTAATCTGTTATTGGCCAAAACACGCAAGATGATGCTCCAACGGAGGGCGTCCTCTCTAACCAATCAACAACCAGAATACAGTTCTGACATCACGCTGGTTCCAAATAGCAGCAGCTCGCTACATGCGTTAGCCAGCACAACAGTTAGCTTGTTGTAGCAGCCCTGAAGGACTGGTAAGCTAACGATGAGAGTGGATCTGGACGAGGTGGGGGGTGGGGGGGTCAGCCCCGGGCTGGACCCACGGTAGGACTACAGTGCTGGGACTGGATCCTGGTATGGGTGACAGACTGCTGCACTGCATGGCTCGGAGGATGTTGAGGCGGGTGGAAGGTCACAGCTGGGATTTACAAGGGTACCTGCAGAGTCCACCGGCCAAACGGCTGCTGAGCGTTCAGACTTCAGCAGCCTCAGTAGGGGTCACCAAAGCGACCGCTTCAGATTGTAGCAGCATTCAGCTGCTGGCTGGTGCCAACTGCGCTCTGCACACATGAAATATTATTTCCTGGTTCCTGGTGATTTTGAAGTTATTTTAAGGATTTGGGATAAAGTAACGTGACGCTGTGGGTTGGTTTTCCTCCCCAGTTGTTAGAGTCACCAGCCACCACTGGACTGGACTGACTAGGACCACTGGGTCGGGCTCTGTCTGGACCAACATGATGTGTGGAGTTCCCCGAGGCTCGACCTGTGGTCCTCTTCTGTTTCACATTTACATTCTTCCATTAGGACAAATTACAAAACCATAACATCAACTGTCCTCCACTGTCAGCGAGCAACCACAGTCCCAGATAACTAACGGGAGGTCCTGAACTCTGTTCAGCTACAAACCCCGAGTCCAACATTGTGGAGGGTTAAACTTTAACGTCAGAGTCTTTGTTCTAAAAACAGCGAGGACCCAAGTCCAGACAGAGAAACGAATCTGTGCTTTCAGTTCCTGCAAGTCTGTGATGGTCTTCACCAACAACACAAAGAACAGTGAACACACCACAGAGTTTAAAGTCTTTCAGCTTCTGATCCCTCTGAACCCTCTCAGACCATCAGCTGATAACTGATCCTGGACCTGAACTCTGTTACATGTTGTTAGAAATCTTTCAATCAAAGTGCAACAAGAATCATCTACTGAAATAATGAGAAAAGTTTATAGAATAAAACATTTAAGCTCCACAGCGGAGACACTATGAGCTTTAATGTTTTATAATACCATCTTATTCATATATTATATTCATATATTACATTATTATAAGATATTTGACTTTTATAGAACCGGTTTATTATTTATAAGCACATATCAGTGGGTCCGCCAGCAGCAGGGGGTCAGGAGTCACGGCCCGGCTCGGTTCGGCCCGCACAGACAGACAGGCAGGCAGGCAGGCAGACAGACAGACAGACAGGCAGGCAGGCAGACAGACAGACACGCAGACAGACTCACTTGCCCACGAAGTTCTCCAGCACCGAGCTCTTCCCGGCGCTCTGCCCGCCCACCACCGCGATCTGCGGCAGGTCGAGGCTCGAGTTCTGGCCGATGGAGGCGAAGGCGTCCTGGAGCTGGTTCACCAGCGGGATGAGCTCCTCCATCCCCCGGTTCCCCATGGCGGAGAGACGGGCGGAGAGACAGACAGATGGAGAAACAGGGAGACAGACAGGTGGAGAAGCTGGAGGCTGCTGGTGGAGAATCAGTCAGTCAGACAGACAGGCAGCAGTGAGACAGGCAGGGATGCAGCAGCTGATCCGTCTGTCGCTCCGTTCTTCTGTCTCACGTCATGACACTCTCCTCGTGCAACTGATAAATCCGATCCGTTGATCGATGATCAATCAGTTATTAATATCGATGATACTGATGCTGAACCTCCAGCTGTGACCTTCAGCTCCGCTCTCCTCCTCCTTTTCCTCCTCTCTGCAGGGAGGGACTGCAACACATCCGGTATTGGCCTTCAAAATAAAAGCCCGGGACCACCAGCTCTCTTTAAATTATAAATCCACAAATTTTCCAAACGTTACCCCGTCACGTGACCTGGAGCCGGTTATTACTGTTTAATTACAACTAAATACTCTCATTAATAACGTGTTTCAGCTCTGCAGAGGGAAACTGACAGTTTAATATATCTATATCTATATATCTATATTTATATACACACTATATATAGAATCAGAAGAAAATTCTCATGTGTAACAGTTAAATTGGCCACTTTATTGATACAATAATCAATATTTATTAAGATTCTTTTGTTCAGACGTCACTCCTTAAACTATGATTAAAGTGAAGCTGCTGAAACTTTCAAAGACTTGTTGCTGTTTTGTTGCAGGAAATCACGAGTTAAATATAAATGTGACAGATACACGTTTATTAGCAGCGTCAGTTCTGTCACATGACTAACAGACGCTGGACGTTGTTGCTTTGTATTGATATTTATATTATGATGCATCTGTGTCTGTATGAACATGTTTGTTTGCTGTTGTCTTTGTTGGAGTCCAGTTCCTTGTTTGTGTGATGATATAATGCGGATTCTGACGTCATGAGTTGTTGGTTTGTGTGGCGTCATGAACCTGCTGACGGACAGAAACAAACTTTCCTAGAGTAATGATGAGAAATGACACCTTATTCTGAAAGGTAGAGGCCTGACTTCTGGTGTGTTGGTGTTTACCTGCAGCAGTTTGACAGGTGATGCAGAGCTGCAGTTCATCACCAGACCTGCAGGAGCTTTACTGGTCTGATAATAATAATAATAATAATAAATAGATCAGGTATTGATTACTGACATACTCAGTGATGCTGTTTATTCATCAAATTGAACCAATCACATTTCTCCAATAATTGAGCTGATCTGATCACCTCGTGCTGCCTTCAGGTCCAATGGGATTTACTGTCATTTCCATTTTCAACAAGAAGTTCAGAAACAAAACTCGATCACTGAAACTAATCAATCAGAAACTAATCAGTCAGAAACTAATCAATCAGAAACTAATCAGTCAGCTGTCTCACATTCAGTAGGTTTAACAGTTTTATTGATTATAAGAACAGTTTGCAATCTTAATGTTCTGAAAAACACATCTTTAATGTGTTTTTACAATTTCTACAACAAATACACACTCATGTACTTGTACAAACACTCATGTAACACTTTAAATAAAAATAAAACATAGCTGTTTAAATAAAACATTTCAAATGTCAGAAACTTAAAAAACACGAGATGAACAAAAAGTTCAGTTCTTCAAACTGATGAAGAATTCGATCAATAAAATAATTAAATAGACTTTAAATAGACTCTCTGCTGATCAGAAATCTTCTCATTGATTTCTACAATGTGAATTTATTTTCAAACTAAAGTGAAATTCACCAAATTAAAAGTCAAAGATAAGAAGTTCAAACTGTGTTGGGACATTTACATTTCAGCCAATCAGGCGTCAGATAACAATCATATTTAATTTTTCACATTTTAAACTTTCATATAAACTGTAGATCAATATATCGTCTCACATTGTTTTACTGTTTATATTTCTTCTGTCAATAGTTTGATTCATTGAACTCTTGATGACATCATCAGTGAGGTAGCAGTCACTCGATTAAACAGTTAAAACGGGAAACTCCTCCCACCTGCACTCAGTCCTCACAAAAACTATAAAACACTGCAACGCCACCTGATGGAGGGAGCAGAGAGTAAAGGTCAGAGGTCAATGCATCACTGAGTCATGTGACCAGGAGCTGTAGAGACATCCGTGTCTTTAACTCTACCCAGACCAGGTCTCAGGATCAGACCTCCTGCAGGTCTGACAGTCTGTAGTTCCTCACTTTAAAGGACAGGAAGTGTTTCTGTAAACGCCAATCAATCAAAGATCAATAAGGTCAACACCAAAGAAGCTTCTGCTTTCTTCTTCACTCGTCTCGTCTTTCCTGAACTTTTATACACTCTAAAACTACAATCAATAACTAAAACTGACGTGAGAGCAGGGTCACTGTGAGGTCACTGACTGATGGTGATGATGATGTGATGAAGCAGTTTCATGTCACAGTCAGACTGAAGAATTGGGATGAAGCAAGACGTTCGTTAAGGCAGACGATGAGACTTTCAGGGTCGCCTCAGAAATACCTGAAGACAGTCTGAGAGTCCAGGTGTGTATCTGTCTCAGCTGTACCTGTCAGCGTGTCCTCAGGGTCAGATGTACCGGGCGTACCTAAATGTGTACCTGTCTAAGGTGGTCCAGGTGAGTCACTGCTGGTCCAGGGGCAGTTTGACGAAGGCGACGGCGGCGAGCTCCTTACAGAACTCCTCAAGGACGATGAGTCCTCTCAGCAGGGTCAGGTGCTCCAGTCTGAGGACACATCCACAGGCAAACACAGGTGAACACAGGTGAACTGGATACTAGGTCAGAGAGCAGCCCAAGGCCCCAAGTGGACTTTGAAAGCCAGTTACTGGTACGCAGGAGACCCTGCCTCCTTCAATGAGCTCAGATTTCAAAAAGGACAATTGAAAGACTGAGAGACAGGTGGTCAGACAGACAGGTAGTTACCCAGTGTTGTGGTTCAGTCCCAGCAGGTGTCTCCTGGCGTTCAACAGTCTGTCTGTCAGGTTGGAAACCTGCTGGATCCTCTGCATCAACTCTCTCATCAACTGAGACACAGACAGGCAGGCAGACAGGCAGACAGGCAGACAGACAGACAGAATGATAAATACCTGAGACAGGTAAGTCAATTTAATTTATATATACTTCTCCAGATCAGACATCACAGAGAGTTTTACAAAAGACACAGACGGGCTGATATCGGACTGCTCTGACCTGGAGCAGTGAGACAGGTACATGTCTGTCTGTATGTCTTACCCTGATGAGGACAGAGAAGAGCGACCTGGAGCAGTGAGACAGGTGTATGTAGGGGTTGAGCAGGTACTCGTGCAGCAGTGGGTGGTTGAAGGCCGACAGTCTGGACAGAACCGCGGTCAACTGCAGGTTCAACTCGTACGGCTGAAAACACACAAGATCATCAATAACCAGAAAACACCTGAGACAGGTGTACAGGTGAGGCCATGAGTCAACACACAGGACAGAGGCTATGAGATCAGACAGACTGGTGTGTCTACCTGCTCCAGGACGCGTCCCAGTCGGTCAAATAGAACTTTCAGCAGGTGACCTTCGTAAAACTCCTCCACATCACCTGAGGAGGAGGAGGAGGAAGGAGAAAGAGCGAGTGGCCAATCCCACGACTGAGAGAGAGACTGACACTCTGTCACCTGAAGGAGGAGGAGAGGAAGACTACCTTTAACCCGGTCCTCACACAGGGTCCAGACCAGTTACCTGTTCTTTGTACGAGGATAAACGAGTATTCAGATTAGTTTGTTTAAAATTCATCTGAAACTGATGTCCTAGCAACAAGTCCTTAAAGCCAAACCCGCGGTCAGCTGGATCAGGACCGAGACGCTTTACTGTGAGCCACAAACAGGAAGTCATGTCTCACTGTCTGAGCTTTATAATTTAACTAATCTGCTCTCATGTTTCTGAAGATGCTTCAGGTCAGTGACCACGAGGGTCCTGTCAAGTATAGAGATACAAACACGTGTGTGTGTGTGTGTGCGTGTGCGTTCTGACCAGTGTGTGAGCGTCGTGGACGTACGACTCGTATCCTCCCTCGTGCAGCAGGTGAGCTGATCGAACCTGAACAGGAACTAAACACAGGAAACTACACACACACACACACAGACACACACACACACAGACACGCACAGACACACACACACACACAGACACGCACACACAGACATGCACACACACACGCACACACACACACACACACACAGAGACACACACACACACGCAGTTTTGTGTTCTGGTGCAAAGAATAAAAACTAACACACTGTACAGAGTGTCATCATTGAGCTCGCTGCTGATTGGCTCAAACCAACAGCAGTTTTCAAACATCTGACTGTGACCTCATGGCGAGGGTTAGTGATGTGGGCGGAGTCAGACAGTGTGTGTGTGTTACCTGTTGACGACGTCAGCAGCTGATCCCAGTCCAGAGGGAGGTGGAGGAGCAGAGGAGGAAGAGGAGGATAGAGGAGAAGGAGGAGGGAGCAGCTGAGCGTCTGACAACAACAAGCCGTCAGAAAAGAAGAACGGGTCCTCCTCCAGATCACTGACACACACACACACACACACACACACACACACACACATTAATGAACTGAATCCTGAACAGTGATGTCATGTAGTGATGTCACGCAGTGTGGTGGACTCACTCGCTGTCCTCGTCTGTCTCGTTGCTCTCCGTGTGTCTGTCGTCCTGTCCTGCAGCAGGTGGAGACAGGTAACTACGACTCTGCAGGAAACTCAACACCAGGACGTCCAAAATGTCCCTGTGAGGCTTCTGTAGTAACTCCTCCAGCAGAGACAGAGATGCCATGCTGATCTGAGGACAGTGAGACAGACGTAGACCAGTTTGTGATGCAGCATGAATCAGTAGCAGCTGCCGTCTCTCTCGTGGCGTTCCGACCGAACATCCTGTCCTTTAACCCAGCTGGAGCTCAAGACCTTCAGCTGGACTCGCCTTGATCTACACACAGACAGGTTAGCAGCAGTGTTTTTGTCCCTGCAGGGCTCCTGTAGCTAGACTCACCTGGTCAGAGATGTGGTCGCAGCGCTGCAGCAGCAGGTGTGTCAGTGTGTGTGTCCTCAGCAGGAAGTGAACCAACTGATCCAGCAGGCAGGAGGACTGGACGAGTCTGACAGCAGCACAGAGGAGGGAGGTGGAGACCAGGACCACCTGCTCACACCTGAACCACACACACACACACACACGCACACACCTGTACGTCAGAGACAGGACAGCATCTATATCATATCGAAGAGGAGGAAGAAGACTCACGTGTGCTGCAGCTGAGGCTGAACAGCATCCAACAACCAGAGCTGATGAACACACTGAGCTAGCTTCACTGCTAACACCTGCTAACACACACACACACACACACACACACACACAGTCACGCAGGTGAGAGCAGCAGCAGTATCAGCAGTACTATTAGTAGTATAATCAGTTTGTGTGTGTGTGTGTGTGTGTGTGTGTGTGTGTGTGTGTGTGTGTGTACCTCAGGTGCTTCTCTCATCAGGTGATCCAGGAAGTCAAACCAGGAGAAGAAGTTGGTCATGTGATCAGAAGCAGGAGACTCTGAGCTGAGATCAGAGCAGCAGCGAGAGAACTGAGAACTGAGGACACAGACAAGAGTACTGCAGTACTACTACTATGGCATGCTGTCAGTACTGCAGTAATACTACTACTACAGCAGTACTGCAGTAGTATCATGCTGTTATCACGCTGTCACTACTGCAGTAGTAGTAGTATCATGGTGTTATCATGCTGTCAGTACAGCAGTAGTATCATGCTGTTATCACGCTGTCAGTACTGCAGTAGCATCATGCTGTTATCATGATGTCAGTACTGCAGTAGTATCATGCTGTCAGTACTGCAGTAGTAGTAGTATCATGGTGTTATCATGCTGTCAGTACTGCAGTAGTATCATGCTGTTATCATGCTGTCAGTACTGCAGTTGCTGTTATCATGATGTCAGTACTGCAGTAGTGAGAACACGGAGCCGTCAGCATCATGAGGTCTGTGCTGATCTTGTTTCTCTTTGGTTTCAGACTCTTCACACTAAACCAGACATTTGAAGATGTCTCAGACTTTAAAACTGTTTTCTGGCATTTTATTGATTAATCAATTAGTTGAGATAATAATCAGCAGATGAATCAATGATGAAAAGAATCATTAGTTGGACCTTGCCTTGGTGAGTTCAGGTAACAGACAGGACAACATTCAACTCAGCACACTAACAATGAACCACAGAAGAAGAAGAGCAGCGCCATCTTTCTGTCAACAGTTATTAAAATATTAATGTGACAAAGTCAGTAAAACCTGTCTGGAAGTCGCTGTGTGTGTGTGCGTTTACCTCCATGGTGTGTGAGGCCAGCTCTGCACCTCTCCAGGATCCAGACTCTCCAGAGGCAGCAGGGAGTAAAGCTCCAGCAGCCTCCCAGCCAGCAGCTCTCCCAGTTGGGTCTGATGACACAGAATCTCCCCTGAAGATCCAGACTGGAGACCAGACAGGAGCAGGAGGCTCTCATAGGCCTTCAGAGCCACTGAACTCCTCTGTGGAGACACAGTGCAGCTGGAAGTAGTACTGATGCTACTGATGGTACAGATGGTAGTATCAGTAGCACCCCCCCCCCGTTGTACATTTGTTTGTGGAATTTGCACTTTGTATTTTCTGTGATAGACATATTGAACTGTAATTGATTGCCTCTGATTGATTCTTGTCTCATGTGTGACCCATGTTGCTGTGGTGAAGACAGTTTTCACATCGTGGACAATAAAGTTTCTAACCTAAAAAGAACCTGAATGAACATGTGTCTGTACAGGTGAGTTGTAGTTGACCAGTTCACTGACCTGACTCTTGGTGAGCTGCAGCAGAGCCCACGGTAGGCCACACTCTGATTGGACTGGGCTGCAGGTAGATGAATCTGATTGGCTGGAGGGCAGTGGTGGCTCTGTCCTGTGATTGGAGGCGTGTGTGCAGGGCTGTGATTGGTCAGAGGCTGGTGTCCTGGCTGCTGGTTGGGCCACAATCTGAAAACATCGACAGAGATGAACTCAATCCATATTTAATCAAATGTATTCAGACTCAGCTTGAACTCCAACATGTTAACCATGTTCCTCTGTATCAATACATTATTCTACATCAACACACATCAGCTGATCAGACTGACCGCTGAGCCTGTTCCTGTTCTGGTTTAGCTATTAACGTGGTTTAGTTAGTAACGTGGTTTAGTTAGTGACGTGGTTTAACTAGTGACGTGGTTTAGTTAGCGAAGTGGTTTAGCTAGTGACGTGGTTTAGCTAGTGAAATGGTTTAGCTAGTGACGTGGTTTAGTTAGCGAAGTGGTTTAGCTAGTGACGTGGTTTAGCTAGTGACGTGGTTTAGCTAGTGAAATGGTTTAGCTAGTGACGTGGTTTAGTTAGCGAAGTGGTTTAGCTAGTGACGTGGTTTAGCTACTGAAGTGGTTTAGCTAGTGACGTGGTTTAGCTAGTGAAATGGTTTAGCTAGTGACGTGGTTTAGTTAGTGAAATGGTTTAGCTAGTGAAGTTGATGAAGCTGTTGGTTACCTCTAAGATGTATCTGAGCGTGTGTGGATCCTGTTTGACTCTGGAGCAGACAACCAATAAGAACTGAGCTTCCTCCTTCTCAGTGCGGGAACCAGGAAGTGCACAGAGACGAATTAGCTTCTGGGGGGCGGAGCAGAGGTGATGTCAGACAGTGACAAAGTGATAGTGGAGTCACATGACTGACAGCAGGTGTGTCTCTTTAGATGAATCCTAGTTGTAGGTGAAAATAAACAAGCCTCCATCACTGTGCAATTTTATAACATGTTCATAACACATTTATAACACAGACTAGTGACGTGGTTTAGCTAGTGAAGTGGTTTAGCAAGTGACGTGGTTTAGCTACTGAAGTGGTTTAGCTACTGAACCCTACTAACCCTCCTTTTCTCTCTAAGATCCTTGAGAAAGCAGTCGCCAATCAGTTGTGTGACTTTCTACACAACAATAAGCTGTTTGAGGATTTTCAGTCAGGATTTAGAGTGCATCATAGCACAGAGACAGCACTGGTGAAAGTTACAAATGACCTTCTAATTGCATATGACAAAGGACTTGTCTCTGTACTTGTCTTACTAGATCTTAGTGCCGCATTTGATACCATTGATCATCACATACTATTACAGAGACTAGAACATTTAATTGGCATTAAAGGCACCGCACTAAGCTGGTTTAAATCCTATTTATCAGATCGATATCAGTTTGTACATGTTAACGATGAATCCTCTATGCACACCAAAGTTAGTCACAGAGTTCCACAAGGTTCTGTGCTTGGACCAATTCTGTTTACCTTGTATATGCTTCCTTTGGGCAATATTATTAGGAAGCACTCCATAGATTTTCATTGTTATGCAGATGATACCCAATTATATTTATCGATCAAGCCAGATGAAACTAATCAATTAGCTAAACTTCAAGCATGCCTGAAGGACATATAAACCTGGATGACCTGCAATTTTCTGATGTTAAACTCAGACAAAACCGAAGTTATTGTACTTGGCCCCGAACACCTTCGAAACACATTATCTAAAGATATAGTTTCTCTAGATAGCATTGCCCTGGCCTCCAGCGACACCGTAAGGAATCTTGGAGTTATCTTTGATCAGGATATGTCCTTTAACTCCCACATAAAACAAACTTCAAGAACTGCCTTTTTTCACTTATGTAACATTGCAAAAATCAGGCACATCCTGTCTCAAAAAGATGCAGAAAAACTAGTCCATGCATTTGTTACATCTAGGCTGGATTATTGCAACTCTCTATTATCAGGCTGCCCCAATAAGTCCCTTAAGACTCTCCAGCTGATCAAGAATGCTGCGGCACGTTTACTGACAAGAACCAGGAAAAGAGATCATATTTCTCCAATACTAGCTTCTCTACACTGGCTCCCTGTAAAATCCAGAATAGAATTTAAAATCCTTCTCCTTACCTTCAAAGCCCTAAATGGTCAGGCACCATCATATCATAAAGAGCTCATAGTACCCTATTACCCCACTAGAGCACTGCGCTCCCAGAATGCAGGGTTCCTTGTGGTTCCTAGAGTCTCTAAAAGTAGAGTGGGAGCCAGAGCCTTCAACTATCAAGCTCCTCTCCTGTGGAACCAGATCCCAGTTTGTGTACGGGAGGCGGACAACCTCCTCACATTTAAGAGTAGGCTTAAGACTTTCCTCTTTGATAAAGCTTATAGTAGGGCTGACTCAGGTGACCCTGAGCCACCCCTTAGTTATGCTGCTATAGGCCTAGACTGCCAGGAGACTTCCCATGATGCACTGAGCTCCTCTCTCCTCTCTCCTCCTCTTCCTCTCCATCTGTACGCCCTCATATCCCATCAATGCTTGTTACTAATTCAACTTCTTCCCGTAGTTGTGTGCTTTCTCCCCCCTTTCTCTCTCCTTCTGTTGCTTTCTGCAGGTGTTTCTGCCTCTGGAGCTGTAGAGTCTGGATCTATGGTTGCAGCCACCTGCTGCCCCCGTGCTCCTCCTCTGCACCCACTGCTGCAGCTGCTGTTGCTATTATTATTAGTATTGCTGCTATAATGTTGCTTTTAGTATTATTTCTGTTGGTGTTAACATCCATACCATTACCACAACCATTGCGTTGCATCTCTGTGTGAAACTGTGTTGTGCTGCTGTATGTTCTCTTTCCTCCTGCTCTCTCTCTCCCGCTCCCCCCGTCCCCCTTCAACCCAACCGGTCGAGGCAGATGAGCCGCCTGATGCTGCAGTGATGGAGGCTTCTTCTCTGTCAAACTGTACACAGACGTCAGATCCAGGTGTAAAGGGTTTACCTGAACAGGTCTGTAGACGCTGACCAGCTGCAGGAGAGGCTTCTGCATCTGAGACAAGAACTTAGAGAAGAACAACAGGACCTGCTGAACCATACCTGGAGGATACTGAGGAGGAGGAGGAAGAGGTTTAAACGTGTAAAATAAAGCCAGAGTAGAATCATGTTGCATCAGTGTGTTGTTACCTGAGCTTTCCCCAGAGTGCACAGAGTCTCCAGCAGTTTGTGCTGCAGCAGATACTCAATACAAGATCCTGTCTGCTCCACACCCTACATATCAATACACCAATACATCAATACAGCCATCAATACATCAGTACATCCATCAGTGATAAACTCACCTCATCCAGTTGATGATTCAACACTTTGTTGGAAAGTTTGATCTGGATTTATTTCTACGTGTAGTTTTTCTTTAATAATTGATCAGCTGTGTATTTTACGTCTGACTCTCTCTTTCTGTCTGCCTACCTGTCTGTTGTTCAGGTGTCTCACTGGACAGACATCTCTACTGAAACACCTGGACACTCTGTTAGTGTGTTTATATTCACACTGTAGTCTGACTGTATGAGCATCAGCGAGTGTGAGCAGAGAGGTGTGTGTGTGTGTGTGTGTGTGTGAGTGAGTGAGTGAGTGAGTGAGTGAGTGAGTGAGTGAGTGAGTGAGTGAGTGAGTGAGTGAGTGAGAGAGAGAGAGAGAGAGAGAGAGAGAGAGAGTTCAGGTGTGTGTATGTTACCTGTTGTTTCTCCTCATACACCAGGATGTCCAACATCTGTCTGAGACGCCAGGGAATCTCTGTCTGTCTGACAGGACGGCTGTCATCTACACACACACACACACACACACACACACACACACACACACCTGATTGGCTGATGAGGGTGTAACAGGTAACAGTGTGTATGCAGGTCACAGCAGCTCCTCACCTGTCGTCTCGACGTAATAGTTAGTTACTGACTTCCAGTGATCCACAAAGGAGTCCAACAGATCCACTGTGGGCTCCCTCTGAGAGACAGACAGGCAGACAGAGAGACAGACAGAGAGACAGGCAGGCAGAGAGAAAGACAGACAGAGAGAAAGAGAGACAGACAGGCAGGCAGACAGAGAGACAGATGAATTAATTTGTGAATTTGAACAAAAACTTTGTTTGTTTATTCAGATTTGTGACATCAGCCTCAGTGTGTGTGTTCACACTGTGCTGTGCTTTGCTTTCTTTTTTAATTGAATTAATGACATTTATGTTTATTTGATACCACATTAAAGTCACAGTCAAATTACTTTTAGAAATACTGCACGCACACACACACACACTCTCTCTCTCTCTTTGTCATGTATGACAGACAGGTGAGCAGAGAGACAGAAAAGAGTGATCCTCACTAAGCCCCTCCCCCTCCTCCACGTCAACACAGCCGTACCTGCTGCAGGTAAACAGTTCTGTAGCTAACTTTAGCTGTGTTAGCTTCACGGTCACGTTACTCTCATTAACTCCAGAAAGTTTACTGAGTTAATAGTAACTTTATAGTGTCCTCCCAGAGGAACAGACAGGCGGGCAGACAGACAGGCAGGCGGAGAGACAGACAAGCTGTCCTCACCTTCACTCTGTTTAACTTTATTAAACTTTTTAACTGAGCTAACAGAAGCTAACTGCGCTAACGTTAACTAGCTGCTAACTTACCGTCTCCAGCGCGTGCAGCAGCATGCTGGTTAGCTTACTGAACGTCTCCATTCTCCCGCCAAAACCGAGCGACACCGACCGTCTGTTAACCCGGTTAAACCCGGTTATTTACTGGTTTCTTGCGGCATGTTGACAATTAAACTACCAGCTGACCGCTCTGTGTCAAGCTAAACTACGAGATGATACACATCCGGGGATGATTTTCAGAATAAAACATAATGTAATCGCATCCGGTTAGGGGATTTGAAAATAAGAGTTTCGTTAAAGAGGAGGGTAGTTTATGACTTCTGATTTAATCTGAATAACATCAAGTTAATTTAAATATTCAAATACGGTTAACTTCAAAGGCCTCAAATTAAAGAAACTAAAAGACAAAAACTGATTTCTACATAAAGAATAAATGATGGATCCCATACAGTCCATGATGGATACAGGTGGAGGTGTTGGTCTGTTCAGACCACTGACTGTATATAAAGATGGATGACGTGACAGCTCCCTAAAAGTGAAGCCAAAACATCTGGATCGCCCCCTGGTGCAGTATAGGTCATAAGCCCCGCCCCCTCCATGTTAGCGGATGGGACATGGGCCAAACTGAAAAATCAAAGTACACATTAAATAAAATGTTCCCAAAGATGGTTTCTGTCATTTTAGGTAGTTCTTATCATGCTGATGTTTGTTCAAGTGTTCGTTTTTCTGATCAGTTTGGTTTTAATTAGTTATTTTATGCTATAAAAAGGGGGTGTGACGTCATGATTGACAACTGTGACAACTGTGAGTGTGCTGTGATTGGCTCAGGTGGCTGTATAGGCGGGAACTCGATACCGCGGCTCCACTGCAGATCACTACAGCGCAGACTCTGGCTCCAAATGACGTCACCAGCGCAAGATGGCAGCTCCTGTATCTGGGATATTTTGGCTTCATTTTTTACAATGGGAGGAAGAGGAGACGCATTGTCCATCTTTATATACAGTCTATGGTTCAGTGACTGGGAACATGTGCAGGTTCCCCCCAACCCTTTATCATAACTCTTTTATTTGCTATGAGCCAAACTACTGAGAGGGAAACTACAGAACTACAGCAGACTGATGCAGTAAAGCGTCTCAGGCTGCAGTAAAGCGTCTCTGGCTGCAGTAAAGCGTCTCAGGCTGCGGTAAAGCGTTTCTGGCTGCAGTAAAGCGTCTCAGGCTGCAGTAAAGCATCTTGTTAAGTTTGCATGTTCACAGCAGCAGAGATCTTCATCTCATTTCCCTTCATGTGGTTTTACAGCTCTGAACACTGAGCAGTATTCAGTCATCGTGTTATTGAATAACTTGTGAGCCGGTGGAACATCTTCACTCTGACTCTCTCATTGTAAACCAGCTCAGACTGGTTTATCACCACAGCACCAGCAGCTCAGAGACTAACTGGAACAAACCTGCACAGTGTCGCTGATCTGACGGCTCCTGATTGGACAAAGAATTTAAAACAGAGCAGGAAATAAAACATTTAAATGAAATAAACATGGCAGCAAGAAGCGACTTGATCCGGATTAAAAATATGAATCTGAAGATGTTCACTGACTTTACAGAAGCTGCTTATGAAATAAAGTGAATGTATGAAATCTGAAGGTCTGCAGGTCGGAGCTGTAAACTGGTTCAGCACAGCGTCAGTTCTGTCAGTGAGACGGGTTTGAACTCATCAGTGTTTGATATGAAGCCTAACGATGGAGGAGATGTTCGGTTTGCTCCTCTACTTTTGTTGTCTTGTGGGTAATTATTCCATCTGTCGTGACACTGTTACTGAAGGAACACAGTATTTGTACACTGTGGTATTAGGACTTTTACTGCAGTAAAATACCTGAGTACTTCCTGCACCACTGGCTGTTTTTGATGGTGGAAACTGAAATAATTTCTATATCACAGAGAGAGAAGCAGCCTGCAGCAAACACAGTTAGCCTTTACATGAGAGAGTGTGTGTGTGTGTTTCTGATCTGAACTCAATATAAAAACAGAAAGGTGTTTTTCATGATAATAACTTATGTAACTCAGTGTCTTCAGCAGGTTTCAGGATCATCTGGGTGTGACACACATGGGGTGGGGTGGTGGTGGACAGGTAGAGTTACCTGCAGCCCCTCCCCCTCTGTCAGTGTCTCAGGTGCAGCTCAGCCTTCGTCTGCAACACTTTCCATCCAGCAGCGTCCAGCAAACACTGACAGTGAGTTTCTCTCTCTCTCTCATCGTCCTGCTGCTCATCAATATTTTTTATTGATCTGTGTTTTAATGAATTGATTGCTCTGTAAACATCTCAGTTCAAACCAAACATCCAGCTTTTGTTCTTCAAACAGTTTCTGTCTTCAGTCAGAAACAAATGTTTGTTAAAACAGATAAAAACCAGACAGTTAGTTCTTTAATGCATGAACTCTTCATCATCGTCATCTTCATCTTCGTCATCTTCATCTTCATCTTCATCATCTTATCTTCACTGTCAGTCATTAGTTTGTGTTCATCCTCTCATGAATGAATCATGTGTTTGTTCAGTGAACAGAAACAGGTTCAGGTACCTCAAAGATTCATCTTCACTGATGAGACGTTTACTGTCTGTGGGCTTTTTCACAGTTTGCTGCTCTGTGTGTTTCATCTTTAAATCAGTTTAAATCTCCTCACATTCACTGAAAACAGCCTGAAACTGTCTGTCTGACTGGGCAAGTCACTTCCTGCTTCTCTTGGCTGCAGCAAAGATGTTTTGTATTGGAGAAGATGAGTCACTCTGCTGTTTATCCCTGTGACAGATGAACACGACAGTAAACTCACAGAAGAAATATCTCATTGTTTTCTCTTCAAACGGACGTTTACTTCAGTCTGTAAGTAATAAACCACAAAGTGAGGGCTTCAGATGTGGCTGGTGGAGAACATGGAGCTGGTTCCTGTTCCTGAGAGACTGTACGGAGGGTTCTACAGTGGAGATGCTTACCTGGTTCTCCACAGCACGGATAACCGCAGAGGAACCCTGCAGTATGACCTGCACTACTGGCAAGGTACTGCAATACATCGTGTACCAATACTACAATACATCATGTACTAACACTGCAATACATCGTGTATTAATACTGCAATACATCACGTACTAATACTGCAATACATTGTGTACCAATACTGCAATACACCCAATGTACCAATACTACAATACATCATGTACTAACACTGCAATACATCGTGTACCAATACTGCAATACACCATGTACCAATACTGCAATACACCATGTACCAATACTACAATACATCATGTACTAACACTGCAATACATCGTGTATTAATACTGCAATACATCACGTACTAATACTGCAATACATCGTGTACCAATACTGCAATACACCATGTACCAATACTGCAATACATCATGTACCAATACTACAATACATCATGTACTAACACTGCAATACATCGTGTATTAATACTGCAATACATCACGTACTAATACTGCAATACATTGTGTACCAATACTGCAATACACCATGTACCAATACTACAATACATCATGTACTAACACTGCAATACATCGTGTACCAATACTGCATCGTGTACCAATACTGCAATACACCATGTACCAATACTGCAATACATCATGTACCAATACTACAATACATCATGTACTAACACTGCAATACATCGTGTATTAATACTGCAATACATCACGTACTAACACTGCAATACATCATGTACTAATGCTACTGATACGTGTATAATTTTTTACATTAAGAAAATATTGAAGAATCATAAAACAGATCAGATTTAAAGGTAAATCAAAATGATTGATAATAAGATTATGACTAATAACAATAATAATGATTAACAATAATTATAATTATAATAATAATAAAGATAATAGCAATGATAATAGTAATGATGATACAGTGGAAACCTCTCACAGTGATCACGCCAGGCAAAGCATCATGGGAGTAAAGTGAGCGGGCTGCTTCATTACTGGAAGCGAACTATTTAAACAGACCGATTCTGTCCGAAGCGTATTGATCTGTAATAATAATAAGTAATAATTAGTCGTATTATTTATAATGTTTTAGTTAAAAGTCATAACTTTGACTTGAAGTCAGTGCAGATCAGTAACTGACAGCATCATCTGCATAAAGAGGAAGTTAAACTGAGTTGGACCCTGGGGGCCTCGGCTGGTCACATTTAAAGACTTTGATCTGAGCCCTTTGACCTCCACACATACTACAATATAGTACTAATACTTGTAGTAGTAGTTTTAACAGCTGTGATGTGACTGTGGTTCTGCTCTCTGATTGGTCGGTTGTCCTGCAGGTTCAGAGTGCTCTCAGGATGAGAGTGCTGCGGCGGCCATCTTTGCGGTGCACATGGATGACTTCCTGCAGGGGGCGCCGGTCCAGTACCGTGAAGTCCAGGGCCACGAGTCCCGTGCCTTCACCGGGTACTTCAAAACTGGACTGAAGTACATGGTAATTACAGGACCAGTACTACCAGTACTATCAGTACCACGTGTCTTTTTCATGGAAAAACATTTCTGACATTTGAACTCTGTTTTGGTTTGTTTCAGTCTTTAGTTTAGTGATTTTAACATTTCTATTGTTTTTACTTCACTTTTGAACTCTATTAGGAAAATAAAATGATTATTATTATCAGCAGTGCTAGCAGTACTGCGAGTACTCCTCATACTGCAGTAAAGTTGCAAATCATTCAAAGATCCTCTCTGTAGGAAGAGTCACCATACTGATTCTAGTTCAGTTAAGTGAAAAGCCTTTGAAAAGTCTTTGGCACTTTGGCACATCACTTCCTTTCACACAGAATGGGGGCGTGGCCTCCGGGTTCAAACACGTGGTGACCAATGACATGGACGTTCAGAGGCTGCTGTAGGTCAAAGGTCGACGCGTCATCAGGGCGACAGAGGCTCTTGTCAGCTGGGAGAGTTTCAACCAGGGAGACAGTTTCATCCTGGACCTGGGAGAGGTGAGTCCATCTGCTCAGGTACATCATTTTATATTTATTCAGCTTTTATCCAAAGTGACTTCCAATATGGACCCAAACCAAACACTGCAAGACTCATCATCTTCATCATCTTCATCAAATAAGCTGAACTGCTTCAAGTGATACATTTAGAAACAAGAAGAGATTTTATTTATGGGCCAAGGTGCATCTGAACAGGTGAGGTGTCAGTCTGAACAGGTGTGTTTTCAGTCTGAACAGGCGAGGTGTCAGTCTGTACAGGTGTGTTTTCAGTCTGAACAGGTGAGGTGTCAGTCTGCAGTGGAAGGTGTGTAGTGTCTGCTGTCCTGATGTGGATGGGGAGCAGCAGGTTGATCTGAGTGGGGGGAGAGCATGTTGCTGTCAGACTGAACCGTGTCCATGAGGGTGAACTGCACTCTGAAAACTGTAGGGGGCGCCAAGGCACAAAGAATAAAAGCTGCAGTGTGTTGAGCTCTCAGGGCCACTGTAGACATGGGCCATTCTGCATCACGAGTACTTTCACTTTTGATACTTTAAATATATTTTGATGCTGATACTTTTGTACTTTTACTTGAGTCAGATTTTGAATGCAGGACTTTTACTTGTAACCGAGTATTTCTACACTGTGGTATTAGTACTTTTACTGAAGTGAGAGATCTGAGTACTTCTACCACTGAGACAGGCAGAGGGGTTAGACAGGCAGAGAGGTAAGACAGGCAGAGGGGTGAGACAGGCAGAGAGGTTAGACAGGCAGAGAGTTGAGGCAGTTCTGAACCTGTGTCTCTCTCTCCACAAGAAATCATCCAGTGGTCTGGTTCCCATAGCAACCACTTTAAGAAGCTGAAGGCCACCATGGTGAGTGACATCACCTCATTACATCATTATTCAGTGACATCATGTGGTCACGTCATTGATTGATTGATTGACAGGTGTCTAAGGGTATCCGTGATGACGAGTGGTGTGGGCGGGCCAAGCTGCTGATCTGTGATGAGGGGGCGGAGCCAGAGAGGATGCTGGAGGTGATGACACGAGCAGAGCATGTCACATGATCTCAGAGTATCCTAAAAGTATTATATGGTATGTATACCACATATTCTAAAAGTGTTATATGGTATGTATACCACATATACTAAAAGTATTATATGGTATGTATACCACATATTCTAAAAGTATTATATGGTATGTATACCACATATTCTAAAAGTATTATATGGTATATACTGTACCACATATACTAAAAGTATTATATGGTATACAATATATACCACATATTGCTGCCAATTTTCAACTTTTCAATAAAAGCAGTTGTTCCTTCGATCGACGATGACTCCCAGCCAGGTGTTTATGTTCCCTCAGCAGTCACCTAGAGAGGTTGAGGAGCAGCTGATTTGAAAAAACAAAAGTTATAATTTTGTAAAATAAATCAACATATTTGTGTTTAGGAGGAAAATAGACAAACAAACATGATTACAAACTGGTGTGAGGCCGATGTTTGGTTTATTTATTGTCACAATAACCAATAAACTGTGATCAGCTGTGAGTGGACCCCTCCACCAACCCGAGTATCACCTGAACGCCTCGTGATAACAATAATTAATAGTGATAAGTGGATGATATGTTTCTGCCTCTACATAAGGTCATATTACAAACACAAACCCAATCATACAAAGAAACATACCAAGGTGTCGCTGTATCGAGTGAAAAACACTTTGATCAATAACATCCAGTTTATGAACATGTTAATAATCTGTTTCACCAGATGTTCATCACTATGAACTGTGGAGAAGATGGCAGGCGACCTTTGACCTCTGACCTTTGTGTTCAGGTTCTTGGGGAGAAGCCGGAGCTGCCTAAAGCTCCCAGTGACGACACCAAGATGGACACCTCCAACAGGAAACTGGCACAACTCTACATGGTAACACTCACCTGTTTCTTACCTGGATGATGCTCATCTAATCAGCTCACTGTGGCTGCTCATGATGTCACTGCTCCTTCTTCACTACATTAATAACAAAAAAAGTCCAGATCCAAAATATTCCAAGGGTCCACTGGAAGGCTTTTATTGTACCAGCAGAAAGTGTTCACCTGTCTGCCTGTCTACCTGTCTGTCAGGTGTCCAACGCAGACGGTGACATAGAGGTCACCATGATAGCAGAGCAGAATCTGTTCTCCCAGGATGCTTTGCAGTCCAGCGAGTGTTTCATCCTTGACAACGGAGCCAACGGACACATCTTCGTCTGGAAAGGTTCAAACTTTGTTCTGCTTAAAATCAAACTGGTCTGAGACCAGTTAGACCGGTCTGAGACCAGTTACATCGGACTGTAGCCAGTTAAACTGGTCTGAGACCGGCTCAGAGTGGGTTCTGTTGTAGAACCTGGTTCAGACGTTCTTGTGGTTCCTCAGCTGGCTGAGGGCTTTAGTCTGTAACCTGATTGTTCAGAGAGGAGCGCTTGTTTTCCACCTGTGTACATGTCGCACAGGTGGTCACACTCACATGTCCTCTTGAGATTTTTATAACGTCTTTACCTGCTGATGTGGTTTGTGATGAGTGTGTGTGTGTGTGTGTGTGTGTGTGTGCAGGTAAGGATGCGAACACTGAGGAATGTCTCGCTGTTCTGAAGAGGTCAGAGCAGTTCATCCACAAGATGAAGTACCCAACATACACACAGGTAAACAAACACACAGGTAAACAGGTGGAGCTTGTAGAGTGTTACCGTCTCAACTGTCATTGGTCTGTGCTCAGACTCACCTGAGACTAACTTCATCATCACCTGAAGTGTAAACCTGAGAGAACCTGTGACTGAAGCTGTCTGTCCAAACTGTCTTACCTGGTCGTCCTCCTCAGGTGCAGGTCCTTCCTGAGCATGGGGAGACCCCACTCTTCAAACAATCTTTAAGGACTGGAGGGATCCTGACGACACTGTCGGCATGGGGACAGCCTATGTATCCAATCAGATCGCAAAGATAGAGAAGGTAAACCAATCAGGTTCAGGATTAAGTTCAGGACCAGGGAACTGCTCTGCCTTTGTAAACTAACTCTTCTGATTGGACAGGTTCCGTTTGACACATTGAGGCTCCACCAATCAGAAGCCATGGCAGCGCAGCATGGGATGGTGGACCGAGGAGACGGAGAGAAACAGGTGAGGGTGGGACCAGGTCTGTCTGACCAATCACAGGACGAGGCGGACCCCAGCAGCATTCAACAACTACTATTAGG
This sequence comes from Macquaria ambigua, assembly GCA_008360985.2. Taxonomy (NCBI): domain Eukaryota; kingdom Metazoa; phylum Chordata; class Actinopteri; order Centrarchiformes; family Percichthyidae; genus Macquaria; species Macquaria ambigua. The sequence goes on from VMKM01003012.1 coordinate 22,382, forward strand.
CTTTCAAACCCATGTGTAGCTAAGACTCATAGGAGATGTAGTTTTTCACTGCAAACAAAATATTTATTTTATGTTGGTGTCGTGGTATTCACTCTGCCTGTCTGTCTGACTGTCTCTCTGTGTCTGTCTCTCTGCCTGCCTGTCTGTCTCTCTGTCTGTCTGTCTGACTGCTTGTCTGTCTGACTGTCTCTCTGCCTGTGTCTGTCTCTCTGTCTGTCTCTCTGTTTGTCTCTCTGCCTGTCTGTCTGTAGATCTGGCGTATTGAAGGATCTGATAAGGTTCCAGTGGATCCGTCAGTGTTTGGTCAGTTCTATGGAGGAGACAGTTACATCATCCTGTATCAGTACCAGCACAACAACAGACAGGGTCACATCATCTACATATGGTGAGATATCACACACACACACACACACACACGTTATTCTACAGCCCTGTGTGAATTAATAAACTTTATTTATGCCGTTTTGTTGAGAACTTTGTCAGCTGTTTCTGTCTGTTCCATCTGAGCAAAATCTGTGTGTAATTATCAAGGGCTCTGGTTGGACCGGCTCTGGGGTTATTTCATTTTTAAAATTAATTTATGCAACTTGGATTCAGGTATGTTTTTCCTGTGTCCACTTTACGCTGGGTTCAGACAGGAGACAGACGCACCGCAAAGCGCTATGACTTGCTGCCCACTTCCTTTTGGCGCCCATGTTAACCAATTGGGCTGTTCAGACAGGACTCTGCGGTCGGCTCGTGCTCTGCAACGATAGTTTCATCGTCTGTTCTATTTTCTCTGAAGATCAGCACATAGAAAAGAGCAGATGAGCAGGATCGCTTGTTGACCGCTGCGGTAAGTGCGCCTCTGGTGTGAACAGCCAGGCTACTGCTCTCACTAGAATATCATGGTGCTTCGCGGTGCGTCCGCCTCCTGTCTCAACCCGGCATTAGGTGGAAGATTTAGGACCCATGAAGCCCTCCACAGTGTGTTTGTACAGGAGCGTCTCCCCCTGGTGTTGATGTTGAAAACCAAAACATCATTGTTTGTAATTTTCTCTCTCTTCAGGCAGGGGGCGGAGTCTAGCCAGGATGAGGTTGGAGGGTTGGCCATCTTGGCTGTCCAGCTGGATGATGAACTGGGAGGGGGTGCTGTACAGGTACAGCAACTGGGAACACTGGACCCAGTTTTTTCTAAATGTACCCAGACACTGAATTTAAGACTATTAACTGATCACTTTCTGACTGTCTGCAGGTGCGTGTGGTTCAGGGAAAAGAGCCCGCCCAACTCATGAGCCTGTTTGGGGGCCAACCAATGGTGGTGTACAAGGGTGGGACTTCCAGAGAGGGCGGCCAATCAGAGGTGTCAGCTACCTGCCTGTTCCAGGTTCGAGCCAATCCAGCGGGAGACACCAGAGCTGTGGAGGTGAGACAGAAAACCAGAACCATACAGAGACTGAGTTGTGTCAAGATCAGACTGCAGGATTTTAGTCTTTGAGATGGTTCCTCGACGGCCCACATTCATTTTAGTTCCCGAACGCCGCAAACTGATTTTAGTTCCTGAACACCCCACGCTTGATCCAAGCTTGGGATCCCAGTTTGACCAGTTTAACTCCTCTGGTCGTCTGTCTCTCTCAGGTGGATTCGTCCTCCTCCAGTCTGAACTCCAGTGATGTCTTCCTCTGGATCCTGGATGTGGAGAGGGAGGAGCAGCAGCTCAGCTGAAGCCCAGGGAGCTGAGCACCTGGCTGGACTCCTGCAGGTGACCCCCACCCCACTGGAAGAGGGGGAGGAGGAAGATGAGGGGGTGGGGTGATGTTTTTGTTTGTCTGTTTGGTCCATAATGACCCAAATATTTAAACCAGCTGAACTCCATTAAAACCTGATCAGATGTGTGTGGTTACAGATGCATTCTGGGATGCGTTGGGGGAGCAGGAGGATTACTGTCGTTCCCCCCGGCAGAAGAACAAGATGGAGGCTCATCCTCCTCGCCTGTTCGCCTGCTCCAACAAGACTGGAAACTTTCTGGTCTGTCAGCCTGTTCATATGACCTGGTCACGACCAGTTTGACTGAAATTCCCTTTAGTGTACAAAAAACTGCTTTCATGGATTCAGAGTCTAGAACAGAGACTTTTATTTGTGTGATGTAAAGTTTATGGACCAGCAGGAGAAACGTGAATGAGCTAGAAAACCTTTTTGGCTCATTTGCTCGGCGAGAAATGTTCATTCAAGTGATGAGACAGACAGGAAGACAATCTGGAAACAGACAGAAGCTTTACCTGGACAAAGACAAGACATGAGTCCAGAAAGAGGCCAGGTGTTATTCTGGAGACAAAACATGTAGTTAGTCTAGAACCAGGATCAGGGGCTGTTTCTGGACATTTAGGACCCCTGATCCAGACGTCCTCTGGGGCTCCTGAGGGAAACGGTCTTTTCATTGTCAAATAATCTAATGATACTTTTAATTTAATTAATTCTGGTGGTCTGTGTCATGCACTCAAAATCAACCAATCAGTGTCTTTACATGAACACGAGTCTGTCATGACGAATCCTGGTTTTAATCGTATTCAGGATCTGATGCGGAACAGAAGAAACCTGGTGATTAACATAATGTGTGATTCGAACATGATCAGGTATCTGATGCAGGTTTGACTCTCCTGGACTGTTAAACATCAGTGGACTTGTCTGTGAAGCTCTTCAGATGTTTGACAGTTCAACAAGATGAAACCTGCATCACAGCGTTCTGTTGATGGTTTGCTATTAAATTCATTTCTCTGATCAGGTGTGAAACTAGTTTACAACAGACATCGGATTTTAAAAGAAGTTTTCTGATCTGTTTTGTTGGTCAGCAGCTCTCACAGGTCTCGCCTCATGGACTAGTTCTTACGTAGATCAGTGGTTACTAACTGCAGGTGTAACGGCTGATAACCAACTGAACAACTTGCTACAAGAGACGAGCGAACTGAAAACATTTTACCTGTCGGCAGGTGATGCTCGTAAACACTTAAAACGTTATTAAACATTCCTTGTTTACATAGTCGAATGCTTTCTGATTGGACACTGCCACAAATGTTACTTAGCAACAGATCTACATATGACAAAAGACTTTGTTAGCTAGAACTTCTCTTACTTCGTCTTACGTGCGACCTGATCACTTGTTTGAAACTGACCAGTAGTTACTGAGAACTCAGGAAGGACTTTTATGTTCAACTGGGGTGACTCAGTCTTGGTCGTCCCTGTTCCTGACCCAGGTCTTTGGGCTCCATGTTCTCACAAACTGGACCTGGTCTAAGTGATTCAGGATGCTAACAGCTACCTGTTTGTGTTTTGTGTGCAGCTGTCAGGTACATTGAGAGCGACCCGGCCGACAGAGACCCTCATACCCCCACTGTGACGGTGAAACAGGGATTTGAACCGCCGACCTTCACCGGCTGGTTCCTGGGCTGGAACCATGAGTACTGGGCCGTCGACCTACTGGAGCGAGCCATCAAGGGCCTGACAGAGTGACATCACTTCCTGTTTAAACATCATGAAGGAGCTCTGAATCTCACTGCTTTGTTCTAATAAATAAAACCTGTCTGTCTACACATCTGTCTGTCTGTCAGCTGATGTGAACCGGGGGGGCGCTGAGGTTCAGTGATATGGTGGTAACTGTGTGTGTGTTGTCGAGGTGTCACTCATCGCCATAGCAACAGTTTGATAGTGTAATAGTTTATTGGAGCATCTCTTTATAAATACTGATGTTCATAAATAACAATAACAGGATCTCTGAGAGAAAGAGTTTCATAAATACAGAACAGAGACAGAAGCCACAGTGAAGACAGCAGAGACAGTAGAGTCCAGCACAGTCCAGCAGAGTCCAGTCTGTACAGGACAGCACAGGTGTGTGTGTGTGTGTGTGTGTGTGTTCACAAACTATTCATCACAATTTAAAGTTTTTACTGTTTTACAAGAAAATCTGATGTTTACATTAAAATCAGTAGAATTCTCTGAAACAACACTAACGTCTAACCGTCTCACATCAACCTTGGAACCAGATCCACTAAATGTTCAATGCTATGGAAGCCCAGAGCGGCCAAACGCTCAACAGTCAGATAAAGGTTTGTTTTCCTTTGATGGAGCTATGCTAACAGCTTCCCCTTGCTTCCAGTCTTTGTGCTAAGCTAGGCTAACCCTCTCTTGATCACGGCCCAGACAAAAATGTTGGACTGTTCCTTTAAGTCACAATCTAAACATAGAAAGCCTCAAGGATTAGGAAGCTCCAGTTAGACCAGTAGAGACCAGAGCCATATAGAACTGGAGTTTTTACACTTAGCCCAGTAGAGACCAGAGCCGTATACAGGTGGAATAGTTCCTGTTAGACCAGTAGAGACTAGAGCCATATACAGGTGGAGCTGTTCCAGTTAGAACAGTAGAGACCAGAGCCGTATACAGGTGGAACAGTTCCTGTTAGACCAGTAGAGACCAGCGCCATATAGAACTAGAGTTGTTCCAGTTAGACCAGTAGAGACCAGAGCCATATACAGGTGGAGTAGTTCCTGTTAGACCAGTAGAGACCAGAGCTGTACACAGGTGGAGTAGTTCCTGTTAGACCAGTAGAGACCAGAGCTGTACACAGGTGGAGTAGTTCCTGTTAGACCAGTAGAGACCAGATCCATATATAGCTGGAGTTGTTCCAGTTAGACCAGTAGAGACCAGAGCCATATAGAACTGGAGTTGTTCCAGTTAGACCGGTAGAGACCAGAGCCATATACAGGTGGAGTTGTTCCAGATTGTTTGGAGCTGTAATAAAGACGTGCAGTTTGGTTTGTTGTAAGTTTTTGTCTCTCAACAGGAAGTACAAAAGGAAACAGGATATGTTGTCAGACTTCTTGGGTGTTCAAAAAGGAAACATGCAAAACAAAAATAGGATCAGAGGGGAAACCTAGCAACTCGGGCGGAGTCAGGTCAGAGGTAAGATCTATCTCTGTAGGAGGTGACAGATGATTGACAGGTCTGTGGTAACCACGACGGCGTAGATTGGTTGATTTAAATAAAAGGCGTGGTTAATTAGTTAGCCCTGCCTCCTGTGGCCTCTCACACATCATGCAGATAAGCCCCTCCCTGTTCCTTCAGTCAGAGCCCATCAGAGCTCAGCAGTTGCCGGAGTTACGGAACTCTCCGTTCTCGGTGATCTGCAGAGACGACGTGTTGCTAGGAGATAGGCCGTTCCTCTGTGATGTCACAGCGTACCGTTCCTTCAGCTGAGTCAGAGCCGCCATCAGACGACTGTTAGCCGCATCGAGACTCACAATCCTCTTCTCCTGAGAGACAGACAGGAAAAGAGACAGACAGGTAGTCTGTTTATTTAAATATCACCTCTCAAGAGCAGACATCATAAAGAGCTTCACAATAAAAGACAGAGCTGCAAACCTAAAGTCTCAGACAGACAGACAGGTAAAGAGACAGACAGATACCTGTGCCTCTATGATCTTCTGTTTGGAGTCCACCACAGCCTGCATGTCAGAGTGATCCTTCTTCAGCTCCTCTTCTACTGCCATCAACCTGACAGATCAGAGGTCAAACTGTTAACTTTATATTAAACACAGACAGACAGGTGTTCAGACAGACAGGTGTACAGACCTGCTGATGATGCTGTTCATCTGGAGGTCTTTATCGTCCTGCAGCCTCCTCAGTCTGCTCTCTGTGTCCTCCAACCGAGCCTGAAACACACACACACACACACACACACACACACACACACACAGCCAACAGCATGATCACAGATCATAATCATACAGAGTGACAGTGATGAAGGTCAGGTGATAATGTTCAGTGAATATGACTGGATGTTACTGATCAGGTGTATGGATGAGTGTGTTTCTTGTTAAATACACTCTGCTGCCCCCTGATGGTCCGTTTATTTAACAGAAGAAGATAAATCAAAATCTTAACAGAGAGTCTGTGGGTGTGTGCGCGTGCGCGTGTGTAAATACAGTTGTTTGCTTCACTTCTGACTGTTTTTAACTGTTTCTGTGAGTGTTTGAAGTTGTTTTGCGTAGTGAAACTTGTTGCTCCTCGGGTCACGGCCTCAGGTCAGGTGTGTTACATACCTGGTACTCCTGCAGCATGCGTTGGTTCTGCTGATCCTGGACGAGCAGTCGGGCTTCACATTCGTCCTGCCGCAACGCTGCAACTCGCAACTTCTCCTGCAGCAATGCAATCTCCTGCTGGTACTGCACACACACACACACACATACACACACACAGAGTCAGAACCAGTAAACCCAGTAGACCCAGTAGACCAGTACGAGTCTCTTACCTTCTCTATGAGGGCGTCGTCATGACGATCGTCCTCCATCTCACCGTAGGAGGAGGTAGAGTTCATGTTGAGCAGCCAGGCAGCTGTACGATCCAATGCACAGGGAGAGGGAGCCTGAACACACACACACACACACACACACACACACACACACACACACAGAGTTACACTGATGCTGGTACCATAGCACCCATCAGCATCCGGGTTCTCGTCATCTCATGCCTGGACTACTGTAGCTCGCTCCTGGCTGCTGTGCCTGCATGTGCGACCCGACCTCTGCAGCTGATCCAGAATGCAGCAGCTCGGCTGGTCTTCAACCTACCCAACTTCCCCCAACACTACACCGCTCCTCTCCCTCTGACCCCGGTCTTGATCTCGAACTGGTTGGTGACCTGTCCTTCATGTATCACTCTACAGGTCATTCCAGCATAGCTATTTATGATAAGGTTCACCACTCCATAATGTCTCAAAAGCTTCCAGAGGGTCTCGCTCTTCACGTTGTTAAACGCTTTTTCATAGGCGACAAAGTTTACATACAGTGAGGAAGTCCACTCTAATGATTGCACGATGATAATACGAAGGGTGGCAATCTGGTCAACCCAAGATTCCTCCTGAATCCCGCTTGTTGGTCTCAGCTGTTGGTTGACTGCATCCTTCACTCTATCCAGGATGACTGTATTTAACGCTTTCTCTGGCACAGAGAGTAGGGTAGTCCCTCTGTAGCTGGAACAGTTTCCCAGGTCTTCTTTCTTAGGGATCTTGCTGATTAAGCCCTCTTTCCAGTCTGACGGTAGTTCTTCTTCTTCCTAGATCTTTCCAATCTTCAGATCATAGTGCTATCCAAATCTGCCTCTAATGCTTCTGCCGGGATGTTATCTGGTCCTGCTACCTTGCCGATCTTTAATTTCTGTACTGCCTTTCTGATCTCCTCTCTACTGGGTATGTCACAGCTGATGGGGAGGTTCTGCTGGCTGGATATCTGGAAGATTTGGTGGTAGGGGTCTGTTAAGCAGTTCCTCAAAGTGTTCTGCCCATCTATTGAGTTGACCTTTATCTTTCATTGGTCTTTGTGGCTTGCTATACTTGCCTGACATCTTTCTGGGGTTGTCATACAACTGCTTCAGGTTCCATTGCCTGCTGCTTCCTCCGCTTCTTCTTCTAGGCTGTCGATGTATTTCAGCTTGTCCGCCTTGATGCTCTTCCTCACTTCTCTGTTGGCATCAGTATGTAGTGCTCTTCTTGTGCCTTTGCTTTTGATGCTCTTGTGTGGTTGTTTGCCACTGCTGCTTTCTTCTCTTTCCTTACTTTGATCTTTTGTAGAGTTTCAGCAGATACCCATTCCTTTTGTTGAAATTTCCTGTAGCCAACAACTTCTTGACATGTTGATGTCAGTGTATCTTGTTTCTACTAGTCATCGACTGAGTAATGAGAACAACAATGGAACAAAGAAAGAAAGGAATCCAGTGGACTTTGTGGACATAGTTGGATGATCTAGACTTTGCAGATGACTTGGCACTACTGTCACACAGCCACCATCAGATGCAGGATAAGACCACGACACTTGCAGCTACCTCCTCGCAAGTAGGACTTAACATCCATAAGGGAAAGATCATGAGGATGAATGCAACCAGTGTTGAACCAATCACACTTGAAGGCAGCAGACTCGAAGAAGTAGAGTTCACCTACTCGCTACTCCAGTTCACCATATTTGAAGTAGTTCTTGCAGTGTTTAGTTTGTATCCCATGTTTGAAATGCACTTAATGTAAGTCGCTTTGGATAAAAATACATTTTATGACACCCATGTCTTTAATGCATTATAAACATACTTCTACTTCAAACTACTGCGTTAAACTCTGCTTATAGCACTGTACAATAATAGTTATAAGCACTCATAAATATTCATAATGCTTTATAACAATAATTAGGGCCCGAGCACTACAGTGCGTAGGACCCTATTGTATTTCTAAGGATTATTATTATTCTTTGCACAATTCAATCGCACTTTTGAGGCCCTAAACATGCTCAAAAACTCATGAAATTTTGAACGTGTCACAAATGGCAAAAGTTTTTAATATTTTATAGGTCTCCCACATGGGTGTGGCAAAATGGCTCAGTAGCGCCACCTACAGACGTTTAACAAACTACACGTTTCACCTACATGCACCAAATTTGGTATGCATGTGTATCATGTCCAGTCCCCTAAACCCAACAGGAAGTCAGTTATGTTTAATAAACTGTTCATTTTTGGCAATTTCCTGGCCTCGTACTTTTGCGAACTCGTCCTACAGATTTTATCGGATCGCTTTAAAACTTGGACCATGCCCGTGAGGTTGCGTGGAGTTAGGTGTTTCGCCGCCAAACAGGAAGTGGTTTATAACTGGACTGTACATTGTCCTAGAGGCCCCAAACGTCCCATGTTTCATGACCCCCCCGCTCTCAAGGCGTCTATATGTTAATCTTCAGCCACAGTCATAGCGCCACCTAGTGACAGCAGGAAATGACTCGTTTTATAGTCTGACATGCAGCAGCTTCTCTCTGCTCTGCTCTGCTCTACGTGTGTGTGTGTGTGTGTGTTGTAGCTGACATCTTGTGTACACACACACACGCACACACAGACACACACATTGTCTGTTTTCCTTCGCCATAAACAGGAAGTGGTTTATAACTGGTCTGTATATTGACCTACAGGCCCCAAACTTCCCATGTTTCATCACCCCCCTGCCCTGAAGGTGTCTATATGTAAATTTTGTCTGTCAGGCTTTGCGTGTGTGTGTGGGGGGGGTGAGCTCTGCACTCTGTGGTCGTGAAGCACTCCCCGACGCGCGCACGTGTGCGAGGGCCCTTCAGTGCTGCTTGCAGCTTTAATTATCACAGTTATCTATTATAATGTGATCATGTAGTCATTGGGTGCTTTAAGTGAAGTAATGAAACTCCTGAGGTAAAGAACTGAACCTACAAATGAAAAGTATTTTGACTCCACCCAGACTTGAAATGTTAGACTGAGCCTGTCTGCCGTTTCTATGACAACACCTACAATCCTATAATCACCAGCAGTGAGGAGGTCAAAGGTCAGACTGACAGGTTACCATGGAAACAGCTTGGTTACCTTGGCAGCAGGTCGTTGTTTCTCTGGGCTGTCTCCTTTAGATGACGATGACGTCTGTCTGAGCCGTGACTGGCTGCTGCTCGGCCAGTCGGGACTTGATGACATCATGCTGCCGGAGGCGGGGCGAGGAGGGTAGGCGGAGCCTCCGACCCCGCTGAGCATGCTGGGAGGCGTTCGACCTCGAGGAGGTCCCGGTGGAGCGGAGGGGGGAGGAGGCTGATCGATACGTCTCTGAGGACCCGAGTTCTGACGAGGGGGGGCGGAGCTACCTGAGCGGGAGGATCAACAGTGACATCATCAGATGAGTTTGTGATGGACAGGAAACCCATCAGAACAAACACTGAGGTCAAAGGTCACAGACTGAGTCCATTAGAACAGAAGTCAACTACAAGTCCTAGAGAGCTTTGCTCTCAGAAACATCCAATCAGAGAGCTTTACATGCTGTACATGAGCCTGCGTAACTGTTGCCATAGAAACTGTGAGCATGTGGAAGCAACCTCCACCAAACAATACGATCAAATACATCTGATCCGCTCAGTTCAACCACTGACTGATTGGTGTGGTTTCCAAATGTCTCCCTAAGGAGGATCAGTGTTAGATGAAAACAGAACGACTGCTGCTCTGAAATACTGCAGAAAATTCAGACTTCATTTAGATGTGTTATTCCAGGAGTCTCAGATCAGACCAGATGAGATTTAAGACTCTTTGAGTTACACTCAGTCACATACCTGCGTCTCTTTTGGTCAGATCATGAATCTACAATCCGTGTTGCTTTAATGAGAACAAACGGTTTGTTTTAGTGAAACTTTAGATGCTGTTATCACAGACTGTTAAATTCCTGTGGGAGGAGCAAAAATTACAGGTGTGTCTTTACACCTTTTCAACATCATTCTCCACAGGTGGTTTCAACAATCAGATTTCTGTGTAACTCAGTGTAAACGGTGCACCTCCTTCTGGACTGGAGGAGGACTGACCCTGACTTACATGTAATCAGATTCATGATCTGACCAACAGAGATGCAGGTATGTGACTGAGTCTTACATCTCATCTGATCTGAGACTCCTGGAATAACATCTAAATGAAATCTGAGTTTTCTGCAGTATTTCAGAGCAGCAGTCGTTCTGTTTTCAACACTGAACCTATTTAGGGTGAAACCTGAGACCTGTAGACTGTTACAGATCTGTGTGGACCTGAAGTCAAGCTATCAGATATCCGAAGCACCGGCCTAAACTGGCGAATACTGAGATGAGATAATGATAGATGAGTGGACCTGTTGGACCTGTGAGAGTCTCGCTGAGAGACAGAGCTCGTCTCGAGTATTCCTCTCCGCTGCTGCTGCTCGACATGGCCGACATCCTCTCCCCTCTCTCCCCCCCTCCCAACCCCACAGACATCTGGGTAAGAAACGCTGGTTTGGTTGCCATAGCATTCCTGTCGTCTGCATTTCCCTGCGACCCCACCGAGCCGTCCGAGGGCGTGGCGTCCGTCTGCTGCCGGGGCGACGTGGTGGTCATGTGATACACAGGGTTCTGGAAGGAGAGGGGGAGGAGTCCTGTCCTGCGCTGCCATTGGCTGTCGTCAAGGCCGTCACTAGGGGAGGAGTCCTGCAGGTCGACCAGAGACAAACTGCGGCTCTCATTGGTCAGATTGGGCCCCTCCCTCCGGCCCCCATTGGTCATTTCAAACCCCGCCTCGTTCTCATTGGGCTCCGAGTAGGACGAGCTCGGAGCTGGAGAGCCCTGCAGGCCTGCAGGAAGTGACATCAGCAGAATAGGAAAGGTCAGATTCAGAGGTCAAAGGTGACAGACTGAGGTCAGGAGTTATGTGTTGGATAAAGGTCAAAGGTCACCTGATGCAGGCTGCAGACTGGATCCTTTGGTGACGAAGAACAAATCTTTGTTCTCTGGAGTCGGAGAGGGAAGTCTGGTGAAATCTACCAAACTATACACACACACACACACACGCACACAGAGTCAGAATCAGTACAGAACCAGTACAGAACCAGTACAAGGTGTTGAGTTTGAAAATCTTAATTCCACTATTTGTAAAAACAAAATCTTGTTAATAGAGTCTTCTTCTGGCTTGTGAATGATTCACTAAAATAATTACAGATCAATAACTTTGTATTGATTGCTTACAAATTCATATAGATAACCTTGAACACCCTAGCAACTAAACTGAAACTCTTAGAAACCACTTTAGAACCACCTACTAAAGACCTAGCCACAACTTATTATCTGAGTGGCTAATTAGCAACACCTTAGCAACAACACCCTAACGGCCACTAAAAACATGATATATTACTGTCTGGACCAGCTCCTCTGTCGTCATGTATGACAAATACAAAATAATAAACTGGTGTCTTATTATTGGATGTTGATAGAGCGTATTGATTGATGTGAACAATGTTTTGCCCCTAAGTCCTGCCCCCACCCAGCTGTGATTGGTCACTGCTACTTGACCTTTAATGTTGATATGACTTGCCCACAGAACTGAGCTGGATGCTAATGCTAACAGGACACATGATGCTAACCCTCCATCGAGTCCGACGCCGCCCTGCAGGCCGATGGAGGGATTACAAGTTGCCAGAGGAGGAGAGAGGGTGGGGGACAGGGGGGGCGGGGACAGAGGGGGCGGAGACACCACTCGCTGAGGCTCCGGCGAGGACACGGACACGCCCCCAGGATGAGCCACACCCCCTGGGTTCGCCAGAGCTGCCGAGACGTCTCTGAGGATCCGAGGAAGAGGACCGAGCTTTGACAGGCACGACTGCAAACAGACAGGCAGGAGAGAGAGACAGGTAAAGAGAGACAATCTATTAATTGATTTGCTGGTAACAATCATTCATTTAAAGGACCAGTTCAACATTTAGGTAAATCGTCTTCTTCTCTTCCTCTCTGAGAGTCAGATGTTCAGATGCATGCCGCTCTCAGGTCTGTACGCTAAATAGGAAGCTACAGCCAGCAGATGGTTAGTTTAGCTTAGCATAAAGACTGGAAACAAAGGGAAACAGCTAGCCTGGCTCTGTCCAAAGGTAACAGATTCCCCCTACCAGCTCCTCTAAAGCTCACTGCTTTACATTTTATATCTGGTTTGTTTCATCTTTACAGGAACTGATGTGTATAAATGACAAAACGTCGTTTTACTGAAGGTTTTGTATTTCTTGGGCGGCACCAGTAGAGACTCCAGGAAGTTACCTTTAATTAGTCATCATTCACATTACTCCTGGGTTGTCGATAGGGCCACACTGAAAATCATTTTAGAAATAAATTATACAGAATAGAAATTATACAAATGCTCTGTTTGTTTCACTCTGAGGGTTTATGAGGAAACAGGATGTAAAGTTTTGACACAAAACAATCAGACTTGTTCCATCCAAAGCTTTCCGGAACGCTGTCTCTCTGCTGTTTAGGACGACTGTAAAACCATCTGATAACTGGGTCAGGAGGATACTGGGTACTTCCCAGCATCACAAGACTGACAAGGTGAAGAAGTCCTGGGTCACCTAGTCAGGTGTGTCACCTGGTGTGTGTCACCTGGTCAGGTGTTACCTGGTCGAGCTCGGTCAGTAAGGTGTGTAGGCTGGAAAGCTCTCGGCCAAGGTCGATGTACCCATCGAAGCCGGCAGTGTGGTTCAATCCATCAGGGTTTGAGATCTCCTGCAGGAACCGCTGCATGCTGCTCCACTGCCGCTCCACAAAGTCATTCATGAACAGCATGTACTCCTCTTTAGTGCCGAACCTGCAACCAAAGGTAACACATACAGGTACAGGTACAGGTACAGGTATACAGGTGAACAAACAATACAGGTATTTACTGACAGGTAACAGGTTCAGGTACTTCTACGAGTCAAAGTGCTTTACAAATCACAGTAAGCCCTCTGGCTCCTTCACAGTAAAAGCCCTCCGGCTCCTTCATAGCCCAGACTTACTTGCTGAAGTTGGCGAGGGTCTGGATGACTTTGGCGATGAGGGTTAAGGTTCTCGCCGAGCGTTCATCGGGGTATTCCTGCATTAGGTCGAACAGCGACGGTGACATCACAGCTGGACACAGGAAGCGCAGGAACAACGAGGCGCTGATGAGACGCTCGCTGATGTCTGGTCGCCCCCGGTTACTGCACTCCTGTCGCCATGACGCAAACACCTCCTTCAGCTCCCGGGGGAAGACCCTGAGTGGGGGGTGGGATGGGGGGGGTTATATACTGAGACACATATGTGTTTTCACCGTGTGTGTACAGTGTGTATTCTGTGTATATTTGTGTACCTGTACGAGTCAAGGATCTTGCAGAAAGCAAGTTCGCAACACATCCTCAGGTTGGCCTGATGCTCTGCGAGGTCAGAGGTCGCACAGCGAGACGGGTCGACCTCACAGTTCTCATCAGACTCGTACAGAGCTTTAATGAACTCACCTGAGCGCACACACACACACACAGCGTTAGGGACTGTATAACAATGACTGAAGGGGCTGAATTCTACTTTTCCACTCTTTTGCCACTCTGAATTAAGGTTTGTGGCTTTTTAGTGTGTTTATTGTTGTGTACCAAGGGCGTCCTGCAAGTACTTCTGTCCAATCAGCTTCAGGTATTCCTCGATGCTCTTCGTCGCCAGCGTGTTCTCTCTGAAGATCAGCTGGTCGTTGTCACGGCAACGGTCCACCTCCGACATCATCAGGTCCGTCAGGAAGTCCTGCAGAAAGGGGTCAAAGGTCATCCTCATTGGGCCCAATAAAACTTTATTTAAACCTTCTGTACAGCAATCATGTGACCCTGTACGTGGCCTGGTCATGTGATCAAATAAACTCTTTCATAGTTCAGAGGAAGTTTATGTTGATTCGTCATTGACTCTTATTCTTTACAGCCTCGACATGTGTCAGACAGTGTGGCTGTGACACTATGCTATAATAACTGTATGATTCTCCATTACACTTCCTTAAAAAACTTTCAAGGACGTTTTTGTTTTCCAGGACAGTTTGTTACATTTTGTAATTTTTAGGACATTTTATGAGTTCAGCTGGAAACGTGGGAGAATTTGGTTTTATTTTGAAGGTGGTTGGGGTCTGGTGGGCGGGGTTATGATACCGGGCTGGGTTATGGTGCCGGGAGGGGTCATGTTTAGTGGGCGGGGTTATGGTGTGGGGTGGGGTCATGTTTAGTGGGCGGGGTTATGATGCTGGGTTGGGACATGTTTAGTGGGCGGAGTTATGATGCTGGGTTGGGACATGTTTAGTGGGCGGAGTTATGATGTGGGGTGGGGTCATGTTTAGTGGGCGGGGTTATGATGCTGGGTTGGGACATGTTTAGTGGGCGGAATTATGATGTGGGGTGGGGTCATGTTTAGTGGGCGGGGTTATGATGCTGGGTTGGGACATGTTTAGTGGGCGGGGTTATGATGCTGCTGGGTGGGGTCATGTTTCATGGGCAGGGTCATGATGCTGAGCAGAGGTACCTTTGCCTTGCCGGTGCTGTGCAGGATGTGTACAAGTGCAGCAGCAAGCTCTTCTTTGGCTCTCAGGCTGATGGAGGCTTCCAGAGTGTTGCAGAGCAGCAGGTAGTTGGAGCTGATGTACTCTGCAAACTCTTTGTACTGCTCCATCGGCAGGATGACGATACTCTGATAACGAGCTTTGATTCGCACCGTTGGCACGGAAGACTTACCTGAAACACAACATGAAAAACCTTTTCCCAAACAGAAACTTCAGCGAGTTACCTGAATATCTTCCAGAGGAAAACCTGACCATTGTTACACCTGGAACCTGGGCTGATGTTTGGAGTCACCTGATAACTATCTGTATGTATGTATGTAGTAAAGACATGAGTACAACATGATCAGTTCTCGCCTCCATCAAGGAAACTGAACATAATTTTCAGTAGGATTAGTTCAGCAGAGGTTCACACAGCATCTTTCCTTTGTTACAAAAAACATTTTCATCAAAATGTGTTGTTTGCTAAATCAATCAAACCGTAAAAGTCTACAATACAGATAAAGTCTACCTACCCCTGCTGGTACTCGGCGTGCTCACTGCGTACCACTTCTCCACCAGCTGTCTGCCGGTCACCGTGGTGACAGGGATGTTGACCAACCCGACGTAGCTACTCTTGTCCTTCTTCCTCTTCCTGTCGGTGTCTTTGTAGAGATGAAGAGTGACGGCGCTGACGGACGGAAGACTGCTGAAGTCAAAACGTTCGCCCCAAAAGATGTTGTCAGTCTTCAGTTTACACGACGTCCGAGCGTAAAGACTGTCGTCCAGACATAGCTCGCAGAAGTACCTGCAGTACAAATACTACTGTTACTACATGTTAGAATAATATGTGGTAAAGCAGGTTCCGGGTGTAGCGCTCCCCTACCTTTTCTTTGCAGGCAGGTCTTTGGCCTCCACCACCCACACCGTCAGCACGTTCTCCAGCCTCCGGCTGTTGTCTTTGTTGGGATGAACGGCTCTTCTCAGGTTCTCCATCCATTTATCTCGTTCTGCTGCTGAACGACATGAGAAACATTTTGTTCCTGTCGAGGTCGTTACCTAGGAGACACAGGGTCAGAGGTCATCACCACGGAAACACCAGAGGGTTCAAGTGTGAGTGTGTGTTGTGTGTCACCTCGAAGCAGTAGTCCTGTCCCAGCAGGGAGGAGTGAACTGGTTTGATGAGCACTGATTGGTCCATCCTGAGCTCCAGAGACGACACACAGCCAGCACTTAGCAACGACTCCTGGCTACCACGACGCAGCCGCTGCATCACACACCTGAAACAGCAGGTAACCATTAACTCTGAGTGTTTACACCAGTAATCCAGGTGTGATGCAGTTCTGATGGCCAGGTGAGTCTGCTAATGCTCATGATATCAGAGCGAACCATTAAGTCATGAACAGTTTCGTACGAACAGAAGCTCCTCAAAGTTTCTGCTCAACTGATCGACCGCAGACAGAGAGGGGAATTAAGGAATTGGTACTGGTCCTGCACGCACCTGTTCCTTTCACCTCACTCAGTATCTTTACACCTGGGGAGGTGAACACCTCTGCTGTAATGTACTCCACCCACTGATATCGATATTTGCTCAGTAGATTTTGGGATGTCAGGTGTGAGAGGTGGAGGGTGAGGGGAGACGGGGGAGCTCAGTGTAGCATGGACAGAGACATAGAGCTAGCTAGCCAACAGACAGGAAGTCTGTTGGAGCTTCGACCGTCACTAGAAGATCATTGTCAACGCCCCTTTGAGAACGTCACTGTGTGGGTACCTGTGCTGTAGCTGAGCTAGCAGCTCTGCTGCTGCTGTGTCAGCACACAGTCATAGCACAGCTGTTTCTCAGTACGTAGCCGAAGCCCTGCTGTTTATTGGTACATAGCCGTAGCCCACTGTTCGTCAGCTCTAAATATCTTGTTAAACTCTGAATGCAGCTCAGTTATCAGCTCATGTGCTGTGTTTACTGACACTGCAGAGGAATACATTTCTTTCATGTATGACGTTGTTTTTCTGCATTTATCAGGCTAACGCTAATGCTACCAGCAGCTGAGAGGCACAAACTGGAGCTACAGTTAGCCAGAGTTCTGCTGTTTATACTCGGCGCAGCTGCTACCAGTGTCGGAGGGGTCAACATACGTAATAGACCCTGGAGTCCTGTCTATTACATCACGGTTGGGGGGGGCCAGAGAGTTCAGCTGAATCGAACTTTTAATAAATAAACAGACATACAAGCTAATGTTGAGCCGAAAAAGCTGTTTTTATACACAACATGTGTTTAGTTGGAATTAACATCAACAAGAATGTGTCAGACTGATCTGTCGAATGAAATCAGCTGATTATAAAAACAGAAGGGACTGTTCACACAGGGGGGTCAACAGTGACCCCTGACCTCTGAAAACACACACACACACACACACACACACACACACGTCTAAACCATCCTGACATGAACAAGATGATCTGTCGTTCCTCCATTAGCTCGTTAACTCTCAAGATTATCTTAACGAGCTGCTTACAACGCTAATTCTTCTGTCTCTGTGTGTGTGTGTGTCTGTTTAGCTTAACATGTTGGCTATCAGTGTGTGTCTCACCTAGCCACATGCTAACATACCAGGCTAGCTGTGTGCAGACTGAAGTCAGGCTAACACACACACACACACACACACACACACATACACATGCATGGTCATGCAAATCAAGTAGAAGACGCCACTATGCACCCCCCTCCCCCCCTCCAACACACACACACACAGATTCAGATTCACTGCAGCACATTCGTCTATTCAGAGGACAAAGGCTGTTAATGCGTGCAGAGGATCAGTGCAGATACTCACCGAGCATCCTGTGTGAATGCTGAGGAGGAGGAGGAGGAGGTGGGGGGGTGTGTGTTATAGATCCATGTTCTCCTTCAGAAGCAAACAGGAGGAGAGAGGAAGAAAGATGGAGAACCTGCTGATCCTGACGCTGTTTAGTCGAAAGGCTAAAGACCTGTCTGTCAATCTGTCTGTGTGTTAGCTTGCTGCTACTGATGCTACACGGTTTCAGCAGCTACAGCTCTCTCTCTCTGTGTCTCTATGTGACTCGACCTCCCTCTCTGTCAGCAGAGGCCCCTCCCCTGCAGTGAGGCTGCCCTACTTCCCTTCCTCTCCTTGTCTCCTCTCCTCATCTCCTCTACTTGTCTCCTCCTCATTATTTAAACACTTTTGTAATGTAACAGTTGTGTCAGTTAATGTTGTTGTAAATCTTTCAATGCTGCCGTCTCCACCAGCGACTTTAACCACAATGAGACTTTTACCGCTAAATAAAGGAAGATGAAGATCAGTATGTCGCTGCCCACCTGTCAACAGTTCATTCATGTTTCCCACAGTTACACCCACAATCATCCAATAATCCAATCACAACCTTCCATATTCCCCACGCTGTATGAATCCAGCCCCTGGCTGCAGTGATGGTTGTTCAGAGGAGGAGAATTTGGGCATCTGATCACATTAAGTCCACGTTGTTTTCACGGTGGTGGAGTTTGTCACCTCTGCAGGCGGCCTCTGTGGACTCATCTCTGGGACGATGGTTTATCTCCCAGTTGGTGGAGGTGGAACTAACACCTGACTGACTGTTTGACAGGTCTACGGTACTCTGCATCACTTTAAACTGATAACTGGTTTACCAGACCTCTTTCTCCTCCTCCAGCTCCTCCTGGAGGATCCTGAAGTGTTCCCAGGCTGATGGGATATATAATCCCTCCAGGGTCTGTCCTGGGGTCTCCTCCACAGGGAGGATCCTGATCAGATGTTGAACCACCTCAGCTCAACATGAAGAAGCAGTGGTTCTTCTTCTCCACCTCCCTCCTGGATATCTGAGCTCCTCACCCTGTCTCTAAGGGTGTATCAGACCAAATCAGGCGCTGTGGCGAAAACACCAGTACTCCCATTCATTTGAACGTGGGTAGTCTGTTTAGGCTGCGGTGGTGAGGACCGCAGGGGGTGCCAAAAAAACAAAAACAGAATCAACTTTTGGAGAAACGCAACCAACGTCACGTTGCGGCAGCCAATCATGCTGGCGATCAGACCGGCGATCAGACCGGCAGATGCCGTGAAGAAGAACTTCGTTTAGCATGTAGTATTAGCTGTTTACTGAGCAACTATGAAGATGGAAGAGAGATCGCCGGCGTGATGACTGTACCTCAGCTGTGCGACCCCGCCATGAGGGAGGACAAGGACGTTAATCGGCGTGCAGTCACTTGGCGTTGTGTCGCTCTTTAAGTTGGGATTGCTGGTTAGTATTTCTACTTGTGCTACAATCAGCATGGCCATGTAGTGACCCTCCCACAGCACCGTACAACCTTGTGCTTATTGCAGGTCTGAATACAGCCTAAGGCTGAGCCCTGCAGAGGAAACTAATTTCAGCTGATTGGATCCACCATCTCATTCTTTCAGTCACTACCCAGAGACCAGGACCACAGCTGAGGACAGAAAACAATTATTTGTTTTATGAATTTTGAATCGAAGAAGCAATGAAGGATTTGAACATGAACCCAGACCTCCTCCAGGACGCAGGAAATTCTTCTGGAGGTGAGAGTTGAAACTCCGGCAGACGTTCACACTTCATCTCATATACATATTTGGGTTTACACCTCCTGAACCGACTCACCTCCAGCTAGCGATCAGGTGGTCCAAGACATACAGTCCCAGATCCAATGACCAAGTGGATCAACGGTCTTTGGCCTCAGGTGTTCTGGCACCTGGTTCCCTTATGACCTGCTTTATGTTCTTATGCTATGACCACCACAGAAGTCTACAACAGAACAGCACACAGGTTCAGGCCATGTGGTCTGTCCTCCCCCTCCAGGTTTCTCTGTCATCACCCTCATGAGCTCAGCACCTGGAAAGATCCTCTCCAGAGACTCCAACAAGACCAGATACTCAGATCTGGTTTTCAGGGACCCAGTCAGAGCTTTCCCTCTGTGACAGTCTCATGAAGGCGACCCTTTCGTGGCGCTCTGCCAAGGGCTTGTTAGTAACGCCTCTCAACCTGAGGCCTGTATTACGAAGCAGGACTTGAGGTTAGCAAGGTAACTTCAGGTTTAACTCTGGGTTTTCAGGGTTACGACGGTGGTTCACTTCTTACCGGGGTAAATCGCCATGGTAACTTATGCTGCACACCTAACCTGCTCCGGAGCAGGTTATGTTCGAGATAACAGATCAACACGTACAAAAGCACCGCCTAGTGACAAATCAATTCTCTTGGAAAATGGCATCACCAATAGAAAAGAAGTGGAGCTCGGTGCGCAGATTGAGAGGAACTCTTTTATATGAGATATGGATTCTCATCAGAGGGACCGACTTATATGTGTCACCTTCTTGCAAGAAATGTCAAAGCCATTTCATTGTGCTTTTCTATCCCGATATCATCCTACAACAGTCAGTTATTGTACTTCTAAAAGTAAGCCTAATTACCGCTTTGAATTATGTTTTTTATTTGCTTTTCATCGCCGGAAAGAATCAGGCTAAAATTGTAATATACACACCATAAGAATACATCTAAGCAACAAATTAATTTAATGAAATACACAAATGTAAGTAGGCTATAGTCAGATCTACTCGTGCCCTAATGACGGGGCAGTGATATTATAAGCCTGTTAATTTAACGTTACACATTCACACAGTCAGGTTTTTTTTGCCAGCTGTCTTTCCTGCGTTTGGCAGCTGTGTTGCTTTTAGCCTGGATTCGTATTTCTCTAATATTACAGTTTGCTCTTCGTTTGTAAAGTATGCCGCTCTGC
This sequence comes from Macquaria ambigua, assembly GCA_008360985.2. Taxonomy (NCBI): domain Eukaryota; kingdom Metazoa; phylum Chordata; class Actinopteri; order Centrarchiformes; family Percichthyidae; genus Macquaria; species Macquaria ambigua. Next base: position 43,002 of record VMKM01003012.1, read on the forward strand.
TGCCAGCACACCTGTCATGTTTGTGATTGGTCACATGCTGCAAACACCGTCCCTTTTATGTGAACGCGCTCATGGCTAGATTGGGAAACCCTGGGTTGACTTATCGAGTTGATAACCACCGTCTGTCATGTTTTGCCAACTAGGAAGCAGGGAAAAGGACCCAAATGTAGACAAAGGCAGGCTGAGTGCAGCAAGATGATTTATTAAAGCTAAACTTACAGAAACTCAGGAAACCACACGCAGGGAAACACCAGGAACATGACACGGAATGAACCAACACAGAACAAAGGAAAGGGGCCGGTATAAATAGGGAAGAACTAAACGAGGGAATCAGAGGCAGGTGAGTAAAGAAACAGGTAAACCTAATCAAAACTGGCGGGAACAGAACAAAGACAGGAAGTAAATCATAACCGTGAACAAAGAACAGTCCTTCAAAAATAAACAGGAAACAGACACATAACGGGATGTAACACCGTCATGTGACCGCTTAGCATGATCGCGGTTGTTAGGCTCAGTGAAGCCAGATAACGAAAAGATATCCTGGGTATGTTGAACTTGCTTTGTAGTACAGGCCTCTGGGCAACTCCCAAAAAGTCCAGAACCCCTAATGAGGAGTTTGGTTCCAGAGCTGGAGCTGTGTGTTGGTACTGCTCCACCTTCCACACTAGTCCTGCCTCCTCATCCCAAGAGAGGGGTTAACAATTCAAGATTAATATGGTTCTCATCCATTCACAGCCGGTAACGGGCTGGTTTACGGGAGGTAACTGGAGATTCACTAAGCTGGTTTATGAGACACGAGGGATCGCTTGGTTGTGTTTTCGTTGGCCAACTTTTTACATAGTCTCAAACTGAGTATGTTTTAGTTTTCTTTCTGGGATCCTGAAGAGGCGTTTCCTGTAGAGATACGGACTGTTGAAACTGTGGGTTTCATGTTGAGCACTTGTATGACACACTGTGGTGAACCCCACAGACCTGGACCCAGCAGGGATAATGAGGGAGCGGAAACTAAAGGGCCGTTCGGTCTGACCATCAGCCTGAGACAACACACTGGAATTCTGGGAAACTGATCATCAATAACGTATCTGTGAGTTACCTGGTGTCAGAGGTGCTGATCAGATCGGCCTTCATGCTGCTCGGACGAGACAGTTTAGGTTGAGATCGAGTTCGACGAAGAGACTGTTTCAACCTCCGGGAGAGAAAGCCCTGAAGAAGAGGAGGAGGAGAGAGGAGGAGGAGGAGGAGGAGGAGGAGAGGGTGATTGGCAGATTCATTTCTGATCATCTAAACTCATTAATATTGTTTCAGTGTCTATTTAGCAGTTTGTGTGTTGCTAACGTTGTTACATTCATGCTCAGCACTGACTGGCTGATTAATTGATTAATCATGTAGTTTATAAAATGTCAAACATAAAGATACGATGCCATGTTAAACCAACGAACCTACAGAGACTCTGACTGACTGCTGGGAAGTTTGTTGTCCTTTTGAGTTTCTGAATAAATTCTGCACTTTGGCTTTGAGGGCGTTGCCCAGTGAAACAAACTCATCACACATCTGAACACATTAAAGGTCTCGTCACATTTAGTTAGAAATTTAAATATTTAAAAAACATTTATAATTAACCCAGCAGACTATCATTGAAGATTCATATCCAACAGTTGACTCAGAAATTAAAAATCAAACTTCTTCTTGTACAGAGTTAAAGGACGTCTGTCTTCCTCCAGCCTTCATGGCTGTCCTCTGGTCAACACTTCAGCAGTTAGACCCTGTGTGTCACAGTGCACTACGCTTTATAACAAATACTCTCGTTATTCATTTATAAAGCTTCCTCACTCTCATCTTCATCTCTCATCTCATTTAAATCCACGAGACCACGATCCAGTAACTCCCTAACCTCAGATGTCCCTCATGTCTCACTAATGCTGCCAGAACTGCTTTTAAATGGAACAATCTGCAGTCTTATATTCCTCTGGTGATTTTAAAGATGTATTATCTGACGGTTTTTATGATTCTTGTAATTGTTTTGATTAATTCCTTATTTATCGTGTAGTTGTGTAGTTTCTGTTCTCTCTTGGAAAACAGATCTCAATGAGACTATCTGATTAAATACAGATTATAGTTAGAAACATATCAGACACTCAGTGTCTCAAACTCTCTGCAGGTTTCTGTGGTTCAACAGTCACGTTTTAATTGATGGCGTCGTCATGGCAACATGAGCAACAACCCAACTACTACCATCACTGTGTCCCAAATAAAGCCTCTGACTGTCAGCAGGTTCACAGTCTGCAGTTTGTTCACACTGGAAAAATTAATTAGACTCAAAACATCATCTTACGTATTCAGATTTAAAAACTTTATTGATCTCCCACAATGCACTGCACTAAGAAACATTTAGTCTCACTGTGAGGTTCAACTGGTTTGATTGACATCTGATGCTGCATGTTCGTTTCCTGTTAGTGTTGAATATCAATATAACAAAATACACAGACCTGATCCCAGATCTGATCCCTGACCTGATTCCTGATCTGATCCCAGACATGATCCCTGATCTGATCCCAGACCCCAGACCTGATCCCAAATCCCAGACCTGATCTCTGACCTGATCCCAGACCTGATCTCCTGTCTCTGGTTGTTTCCTCTGAATGCGTTTTTAAGGTTGAAGATTTTGTCACTGTCCAGTGATTTACAATAAAAAGTCAGAAAATACAATAATTTTAATTTGTGTTTCTTGTTCGTCTCAGTTCATCTCAGATGGATCTCGTGGCCCCTTGGGGGGTCCCGAGCCCCAGGTTGGGAACCACTGCATAGGAACATATTGTGTGTTCAACAGACCTGATCCCAGATCCCAGACCTGATCCCTGCTTTTATCAACAAACTGTAACTGCAACAAATAGTCCAGTTTCACCTCCTCCTCCACCTTCCTACGGGGACTACATCATCAGAAGCACATCAGTGAGTTTAACTCTGTGTTACCTGCAGGTGGAGTCAGTCAGCTGACCTACAGCTGACAGCAGCTCAGCTCCTGTTACCATGGAAACAGCAGGCTGATCCCAGCTGGGAGGAGGTGTGTGTGTGTGTGTGTGTGTGCGCGCGTGTGTGTGCGCATGTGTGTTCACCGTCACTCTGGTGGTGGGCGAGTCCACGGCAGAGCTGCTGGGCATGCTCTGTCGGCGGATGCCTCTCTCTGGAACATCTGGAACAGACAAAGAGCATCATGGAAGAGTTCTGTAGTTCTGTTTAAGAAACAGTCAGCCATGTTGGCTCCACAGCTATTGCCATGGTGACCAGCAGCAGTGGAATGTGTGTGTCTTCAGTCTGCGGCCGTTTATTTTAGTGACGTCATGTGATCGAACGTGAAGATTACAACAAATATAAATCTGGACGGATTATATTAAAGTGATGCTGCTGACTGTAATAGCAGAGCTCTGCGACTCGGCAACAGCTATGACGGCCTTCAGCTAGAGAAGAAGAAGCTAGCTCAGTGTTATTAACAACACAGTCATATTACAATACAAATAACAGTTAGCTCGGTATTCTCAGCACAGACAGGGAGAGAGTGACGAGAGTAAACCTTGGCAAGAGCTCTGTGAAGTAAAAGGCTGCAGAACAGACGGCGAGCCAGCCTTCTGAGTCTTGTGTTGGTCTTGCTCTTGATGTTTGGCTGTTAGCAATTTGATCATAAGCCAAGTCAGCCCATTTCAACAGAGGTTTAGCAGCTAGCAGTGTGTTTACAACAGTGGTGTAACAGTGAACTCTGCAGGAAGCTCAGCGATCGTCAGACTGCAGAGGGCTGACAGGTCTTATTTGTCTGATTAAAACATATTAAACACATTAAGGTTTAATAAAAACTTCATCTGTCACGAGGAGAACATCTGTGTCTCTCCTGAGGCGTCTGACCTCTACACCTGGAAACACCTGTTTGGTACTGATGTCAGTTACATGAATGAACACAGAATTTGTTTCTGAGTTATTCAGACACATTAAACTCAGCAGCGTCTAACAGCTCAACGTCAAATACATTGTCTGTAAAATAAAAGATTGGATCTGATTTACTTTTGATTCATCAGAAGTTATTTTCTTCCTCATGTATTAAGAAAAGGTTTCAACTGAAGCTTCTCATCAAAGCTAGAAAATGTTTTCACGTGTTTGTAAAAGTTCATGTGTGAAACGTCTTTTATAAAGACTGATGATCTAAAGTAAATTATACACACAACACGTGAACACATTTTGCAGTTTCATGAACAACACTCTGTATCAGAGGCTGCCTCATGTCTCATGTCTGAATACTTCTGTCTTTACTTACTGCTTCCCTCCATGGGCAGTAAAACACGTTTATATTAACAGCTGAATAAAATACTGTTGAATGAAAAAACTGACTATAATAACATGACAACAGGTCAGTGATTCAGAGCTCATTCACTCTGTGGAGCCATGAGACAGAAAACATGAAGGACAGACGGCCTGCTGCCTGTTTCAGTACAGAAACACAACTGGAGACAAAATAAAACTCAGTGAGACGCTCTAAACACACGTTCAGGTTCAGGTCATGTGATATATCACACACTATTCATGTCCTGATGACTGTGACCTTTGACCCTCAGCAGGTGATGTTCACCTGTCTGAGCTCCTGGTTGGTTACAGTTAACTCATGAGCAGAGGAGCAGTCAGTCATGTTGCAATGGTGACTGACCTCAGATATCAGATTATCAGATTATTATTGTGACATCAAGATTAAGCAGAACAGCTAATCCTGCTGCAGTCAGCAAACACACACACACACAATCTTTAGTGAAACACAAAATATACTTTTCTTCTTACCGTTCAAGTCTTCAAACTCAACATCTAACTCCATGATCTGTCTGTACCTGTCTGTCTGTTACTGTCTGTACCTGTCTGTCTGTCTGTCTCTCTTCTCCTGCAGCTGTTGAAACCCCTCACATCCTCCTTACCTTTGTGGGTGGGGCGAGGAGGTGCTGAGGTCACATGGAGAGTGTATCTTAGCAACCAGACAGTGCAAGTCTCCGCCCTCTCTGCCAGAAGCAGAGGATGAACCTGAAGAAGAAGAAGCAGCAGAAAGAGAAGAAGTAGCAGAGGAGGAGGAAGGAGAAGAGAAGAAGAAGCAGAAAGAGAAGAAGAAGAAGCAGAAGAAGAAAGAGAAGAAACAGAAAGAGAAGAAGAGGAGGAGGAAGGAGAAGAGAAGAACAGAAAGAGAAGAAGAAGAAGAGGAGGAAGGAGAAGAGAAGAAGAAGCAGAAAGAGAAGAAAGCGAAGAAGAAGAGGAGGAGGAAGGAGAAGAGAAGAAGAAGCAGAAAGAGAAGAAGAAATAGAAGGAGGAGGAAGGAGAAGAGAAGAAGCAGAAAGAGAGGAGGAGAAGAAAGAGAAGAAGCAGAAAGAGAGGAGGAGAAGAAAGAGAAGAAGAAGAGGAGGAGGAAGGAGAAGAGAAGAAGAAGCAGAAAGAGAAGAAGAAGCAGAAGAAGAAAGAGAAGAAGAAACAGAAAGAGAAGAAGAGGATGAGGAAGGAGAAGAGAAGAAGAAGCAGAAAGAGAAGAAGAAAGAGAAGAAGAGGAGGAGGAAGGAGAAGAGAAGAAGCAGAAAGAGAAGAAGAGGAAGGAGAAGAGAAGAAGCAGAACGAGAAGAGAAGGAGAAGAAAGAGAAGAAGAAGAGGAGGAGGAAGGAGAAGAGAAGAACAAGAAGAAGAAGAGGAGGAAGATAATTCAGATGAATGGATATATTCGGACAGTTTGTGTTAGTTAATGTTCTATGTTTTTACCTCCAGATTGTTCAGCATCACTAACTGAGAATCGGACAGGATGCAGAACATTTTACTCCAGACGTCAGGCTCCGCCTTCCAACCACACGACAGCCAATGGCTGGGGGCGCTCTTCAACTCTGTGACATCATCACAACATCATTATATTCCAGAGTACTAGCAGTACTACTTTCTCATCTTTTCTTAAAACAAACTATAAAATCAACACTGAAAACAACATAAAAATAATAATAAGAAGAATGATTGTATTGTATTGGAATTTATTATTTAGTAGTATTAGTATAGTATTATTTTATTATACATCACTCTGTGCCAGACGTCTGTGGTTCACAACACATCCATGAGTTCACTGCAGTAAACTGACTAAACCAAACTAACCCAAACTAAACCAAACTAACCCAAACTAAACCAAACTAACCCATACTAAAACCAAACTAAACCAAACCAAACTAAATCCAAACTAAAACCAAACTTAAACCAAACTAAAACCAGACTAAACCAAACTAAACGAAGATGAAGGCTGTGAATCCCAGTTCATCAGAGGTGGCAACAGTGGCTGATTGGATGATTTACAACAGATCCAGGGTCAGATTTCTGTACTAGTTAACACATAATGAATAAAAAAGCTGGTTCCAAAACAGCTGAGCATGTCACTGTTATTAGTATTTATTGATTAATCAGTCACATCTGATCAGTAGATATGAGGAGGGACTGAC